>JAJIYU010008745.1:0-17708 GCA_030144865.1 Tinospora cordifolia | reverse complement strand
TACTAGAGAGTAGAGTAATCACTTCCACCTCAGTAGTATTTCTCTGAATCCTTGCAGTATTATCTCAACTTGTTTCGAGTCTTTGACCAACAGTTTTCAGGATCTACGTTTCGAAAATGTGATTTAATTGATGCCCATGAATAGTACCGTATATATGAACAGTGCTAAATAGTAACAGTGAACAGTACCGTATATATGAATAGTAAACTACGTATGTGTACTGAAATAAACAACGACATCTCCAATCTTAAATAAAGACTAGAGCAGAGTGACTATATCTACTTTGATCAAAAAGACCCTCCAATTGCTTCAAAAGAGGCACCCAACAGTAGATCTTCACTACTGCTATGTAGAAACTAGGATTTTTCCCTTCCTACTACTATATTTGTTATCTAAAACAGCTGAAGAACAAGAGAAGAGACGAGAGTAAGTAAAAAAATTCTTTCTTTCTTGCTGGAATGAATTTTCAGAATGAGGGGGGAGGGGGGGGGTTTATATAGATTTTTCTGGCAGAAAAAGACGAAATCGCACAGTTACAAATAGTTTGTTACTATGGCTATAGCTACAGTAACCACCGAAAGATATTTTGTCCGTCGACAAAATAGTGACCGTATTTGTGAATAGTAACCGTATATTTGAACAGTAAATTTAATTTTTTTTAAATTGTAACTCAAATTTCAAGTATTACAACATTAAAATTGTAGGTATTACACTCTCGAAATCTCCAGTTTCCTCGACTGCAGATCGCGGTCGGCCATTTACGGACCGCGGTCTGCAGAATGTGTCCACTATTCGTAAGTGGTTTCTCAACTGTGGACCGCGGTCGGCCATTTACAGACCGTGGTTGGCATAATGAGTCAACTATTCTTAAGTGGTTTTCCTACACTATTTCCACCATCGAACCACAATCTTTCGAACCTCTTTCCTATTTTTCATTATTTTTGAGTTTCTAAGCCATAAAGATGAGTTTATATGATTTTATTTTTACTAAATACATACATGGACATTCAAAACATATTTTCTTTTTAAAACTTTCCTATTTAATTGAAATTTTTAAATTAATTATCGATGTGGACGCGTTAACATGTTTTGGGTTATTACAAAAACATTGAGTAAAAAGAGATCATAAAAGGATCTTCTCTATTGGACAATTTTTTTGATAAAGAATTTGATGATAGATCCCTTAGAGAATTTCAATGTTGGCTACAGGAAAACAAACTTAAGTGTAGCAAGTAAGTTATTTAAAATTATCTTTCTTTTGTTTTATTGTTTGATTAAATTATTTTTATTGATTTTAAAATTCCTTGCTTTCATTTCTTCTAGAAAAAACATATATGCTGCACGTGACAATGTATTGTGACCCGCGTTTGATTTTGCTATTGTTGAAGTTGGAGAAAAAGAATGGTTTTATGCACTTACTATGCCTAGTTTTATGCTAACTTTCTTGGTATGTGTGATTTCCTTTTAGTATTTTTAAATTTTTAGTTTCTGGATTCAATTTTGGATATATATACACATTATATACAGAATATATACACTTTGTATACCTAGATAAATTTCTGCAGGGATGGTCAAGTTTTGTAATTGTAGAGGATATGATGATATATTCTTGATTTACTAATTATGATCACACATTCTGTTATTACAGCATGTTGATGTCATATTCTATTATATACGAAAGAAAGGGAAGTACAATAAAAGTCTTGGTTTGAAATTCACTACAACTGATAATTTCTTTGATAAAAAAACTTTAGTCAATTTATACAAGATATATCTGTAGTAAGAGATTGATGTCAGTTTTGTAGGAAGAGACAATGATTGTTGAATACATACTTGGGCATTATATGTATTGCAACAGACTATGGATTGAATCTCACCATCTTCTATTCCTAATTCATGTTGCATTTGCACCTCATTGGGTATTGAGTCATCTTAATTTTGTTGATTGTTGCATTTATATTTACAATTTACTGTGATCTCCTACTATGGTTTCTGCTGTTAAGGAAACAATGCGTGCTTATAATAACACAGTGTTACCTTTTATATCTTGGTATGGTTAGATTTTTTGTTCTAAGGGATGATTTGCCCATAAAATCGGGAAGAAAAGCTTTCAGAGGTTGTATGGTTAATGACCTTCCCTCGCAGATAGATTGGTAATTTCTTTTTATCTTGTATGTCTTCATTTATTTATCTACATGATATATGATTGTTAATACAACACATGGTTTTATCATTTATTTGCAGTGATTGTGGAATCTTCATGTCATATTTTGCTGAATATTTCATACATAGGAAAAAAATCCCCACAAAATTCAATGTTTCTATTCATCGGCAAAGAGTTGGTTTCCTTTTGTACAGACATAATAAAAGAAAACAAGAAGATGGAACTGAGAGCAACTTTGAAGATTGTGAGAGATTTGACATCAATGTTGTGGCCCAGTCAAGACAAAAATAGGATTTTGAATACTAATTGTACGTTTTTTTTTCTATCTTTATTTTTAAAACTGACAATCTACATCTGTATTTAGTAGCCAAAATTTTTTCATAAATTCTGCTGTTCTACAATCATTTGGGTACAATAGTTTCATGTATATGCGTTAATTACAAAGAAAATATGCATATAATACTTTCCTGTAGAAATGAGTTGTATTATGATCAGGAAAACAAACAACATACCAAAAATTAATTTCCTGTAAAGATGAATTGCACAATGATTAGGAAATAGACTGTATACATATAATATATAAGAAATATACTAAAAATATACAGACTGTATATAATAAATATACAAAAAACTAATTTCATGCAGGATGAGTTGATTATTAATAAAGAAAACAAATTATATACCAAATATACATAAAATATACAGAATAATATATAAAAAATATATACGATGTATATACAAAGTAGTTCTCTTTCAAAGACGTGAATAATGATCAAAAGAAATACACTATATACACCAAATATACATAAAATATACAAGAAAACTAATTTTTTGCAAAGATGAATTACACAATGATTAAGAAACATACTACATACATAAAATATATACGAAATATACCAAAAATATATAGACTATATACACAAATATACAAAAAAATATATAAAAACCCAATTTCATGTAAGGATGGGTTGACTATTAATCAAGAAAATAGATTGTATACACAAAATATACTCAAAATATACAAGAAATATACAAATAATATACAAAAAACTAATTTCCTGCACAATGATAATGAAACAGACTGTATTCTCAAAATATACAAGAAATATACAAACAACATACAAAAGATATACAACATATATACAAGATATATACACAAAGTATAAAAAAACTACTTTCCTTTACATACATTGAATAATATTACATCTCAAACCCCCGAGCTCTTATTTGGACTTAACCACAAGGCATGTTTGGCCGGTATTACTTTATAAGTAACTCACACTTGACTTTCTAATTCTTTTATCCTAAGTCTCATTGAATACTCAGAGTACTTAACTTAGTTTAAATAAATAAACCAATAAGCAAAGCAATTAGAGATAAAAGAAAACTTTAACATTCTTTATTTATTGAATAAAGGAAAGAGTGCGTAACACAAATAAAACTATTACAACATAATATCAAAATTTGGGCAACATGCCCTTATAATTAAATAGAAATATTCTAGGCAAAGATATTCTAAGTCTTGATCTTGAATCTTCACTTAATCAATTCCCTGACATATTTAAAGGAGGAAGGGTGAGCACAAAACTTAGTGGATCATTCTAAGACAACTAAATCATTATTTTGAATCAATAAAACATCAAAGTCAAACACTTACAATCATTAGGTGTTTCAAACAATTTCTTGTTCATAGTTGTAAATTAGACCGAAAGGGGTTTCAACCCTTGGTGTTCTTATCAAAATACATCTCCCTTGAATAAAAAAACATTCCATTATGCCAAGTTTTACTAGACTTAGGACCTAACCCATATTCCAAGTATTTTGAGACATCACCCATATGAATTAATCATATGTAAAGAACACCCACGGTAATCCTTATCGATTACTGTGATAGTACGTGGTTCTTATCATTAATCATCTTTCTTTAATCAACATTTATGAATCATAAATAAATTAAACAACATTCAGCATGGTATCCACATGAAAACATGAAAACATTACATTCATGCATCATATATCAAAATAAATCTAAGCATGCGAAACCTGATCATGACATGGTTTAATGATGATTGAACATGCCATATATTCCAAAATGAAATTAAAATATGCATGATAAACTGAATCTAACACATACATGAACATCTAATTAATTAAAACAACAAAGTAGAAGTTTAGAAATCACTTCCACCTTAATTGAATCAAAATTTAGAAATTGCGCAACACTTCAACACTTCAATACGTTCAAACCCTTAAGAACACTCAAGAATTGCATTGTTCACACTCAAGAACACTAAAGAATTAAAAAGAGGTACCAAGAGAGAGGCTAGAAACAACAAGAGGGATATTATCAGCTCTTGCTTTGGGATGAAGAGAATGAGAGTACAAGGTAGCCTTTATATAGAGTTTCAAGCCACTAGGGGACGTTTTGAAGTGTGCTCACATAGGAAATCTTTCCTTCTCCCTTGTGTGCACGTTTTGACATGTGGGACCACTAGCTGACACATGGTTTAGGCAAGTGTTCATTTACATTTTCCTTTTCATGTGTGAACACAAAGTTTGAGCTTTGTTTGAGTTTTTTTTTCTTATGTGTGAGCACAAACTTGGCTTGGACCACTTTCCAATTTGGTATGGCATCAATCTAATGGAGTTTCCTTTCTTTATGTGTCACAAATGAGCACAAAATCAACAGGCTTCTATTTTGGATTCAACTCTTGTTTTGGCATCATGTGTGTGTGTGTTAGGGAAACTTTCTAGTTTTCTTGGTGTGCACATGAATTTGTTTCTATTTTCTACCTTTCCTTTTCTTTTGGGATGCACCATTATGTGTGTACATGTTTCATCTAGTTTCTAATTTCCTTTACTCTTTATATTGTACTCACTCTCATTTGGCATCATTGCGAGCAAGGAAACATTTCAAAATCAACAACTTTCTTATTTGTTTCTCTCCCTTGTGGTGCGTACTAAATTAGGACAACATGGGAATCTTAGGGGTGTTTTTATATTATGAAAGTTTTCTAATATGGATTCATGGATCAGCATAAGATACTTTTTCTAATAGAGTTCATGGAAACTTTCTATTTTCTCTTTTATGTACACACATGAGCAACTTTCTATTTTGAAAAACACTTCCTCTAGTTTTCATTTTTTGTTTTCTTTCACACAAGGCCATTCTTTTGAGCAAATAAGGTTTGCTAATTTCACAAATTGAGTGAAAATTCTAATAAATTTTCATTTATCATCTGGGTCACACAATAATGTTGGACTTCAATTTTAACATAATTAATTTTTTCTTTATTCCATTTTTTTTCTTAACTCTCATTTTACTGAGATGTTCTGAGCAAATAAACTGTCAATTGACCACTAAAATGAACTTCTACTGAATTTATCTCATTTAATCCTCAACAATGTTGAACATATCATTTCCCTTCATTTCGTACCAATTTTTTAGGGTATTACGACCTACCCTCCTTAAGAAGAATTTCGTCATCGAAATTGTACATATTTATTCAGGTGTTATTTCCTTAGGTACTTCTGAAAAGGTGTGGGTACTTTGTCTTCATTTCACTTTCCATATCCTAGGTGGCTTCCTTTATTCCATGATGTTTTTAAAGAACTTTGATTAAGGGAATATCTTTCGTTCTGTGGTTCTATACCTTGTGATCAAGGATCCTCACTGTCGCTTCTTCATAAGTTGCCTCATCTTGGATATTCACCTCTTCCCAATGGATTATGTGAGAGGGATCAAGTCTGTACTTTCTTAGCATCAATATATGGAAGGCATTATGTACTGAGGACATTTGGCTCAGTAGGTCTAACTCGTAGGTGCACTCCCCAATCCTTTTAAGAACTTCAAATGGACCGACGAATCGGGGTGATAGCTTCCCCTTATATCCAAACCTCTTAATCTCTTTATGAGGACTTATCCTCAATAATACCTTGTTACCCACTTGAAACTCTAGGGGTTTCATCCTTTTGTCTACAAAACTCTTTTGCTTACTTTGCACTATGGCTAACCTCTTCTGTATTTGTTTGACTTGGTTATTCATTTCTTCTACCAAGTCTAGCCTAGTAAGTACATGATCTTCAAGTTCAGCCCAATAGATTGGTGATCTGTAGGGCCTTCCATGAAGAGCTTCGGATGGGGGCATATTTATACTAGCCTGACAACTGTTGTTATAGGCAAATTCTACCAAGTGTAGTTACTTGTTCCAGTTTCCTTTGAAATCAAGAACACAAGACCTCAACACGTCTTATAGTGTTTGAATGACTCTCTCAGACTGCCCATTTGTCTGAGGGTGAAAAACAGTACTCATGGTGAGTTTGGTACCCAACTCCTTCTAAAGACTCTACCAGAATTGTGAAGTGAATTGAGAGTTTCGGTCAGATACTATTGTCTTGGGAATGCCATGAAGTCTTACTATCTCTTTCATGTAGAGTTCTCCCAACTTACTAACTTGGTCCGTGGATTTATTAGCATGAAATGAGCCACTTTAGTGAAACGATCCACAATTACCCATATAATATCTTCTCCTTTTCTGGTTTTTGGGTAAACAAATGACAAAATCCATGGTAATGTTATTCTACTTCCATTCGAGGATAGGGAAAGGTTGTAACATTTCAGAGGGCTTTCAGTGTTCTGCCTTCACTTGCTAACATTCTAAGCACTTGGAGACATACTTGGCTACATCTTTCTTCATTCCTCGCCACCAGTAGGTCTTTCTAAAGTTTTAATACATCTTATCATCGCCTAGATATATTGTATACTTGGTCTGATGGGTCTCAACCAATATGGCCTGCTTACTATGTCCAGTTTGGGGTACACATATTTCATTTTCGAGCCTTAGGGTATTTTCAACATCAAGCCGAAAGTTAACATGCTTACCTTGTTCAACTCTTTCTCTCAGGCTTATGAGCCACTTGTCTTGCCTTTGTTCATCCTTGATGTGATGTAGTAGATCCAATTGATGAGACATGTTGTAGATGTAGGCTTGGTTCTCATTTAAGTTTACACCAAATTGAATTCCTCAATTAGTTGGTACATTTGACCCTTCTCCTCATCCTACTTGTTGAACTTCCTACTCAAGGCATTGACCACTACATTGGCTTTCCTCACATGGTAGTGTAGTTGGGACTCATAATCCTTAAGGAATTCTATCTATCTTCGTTGCCTGAGGTTCAACTCTTTTTGGGTGTAGATGTACTTCAAACTCTTATGAACTGAAAATAGTTCGAATTTCTCACCATAAAGATTGTGTCTCCAGATCTTTAGGGCGAACACGATGGTGGCTAACTCTAAGTCATGAGTTGGGTGTCTCCAGTTTAGTTGTCTCAAGGCATATGCAATAACCTTTCCCTCTTGCATCAAGCTCGCTCTTGACCCATTTTGTGAAGCATCCTTAAATAGAACATAAGTAACACTATGGGTAGGAGTGACTAAGATGGGGGCCGAAGTTAATTTCCACTTTAGTTCTTGGAATGCTTGTTCGCATCTTGTTCCATGTGAACTTAACTCCTTTTCTAGTCAACTTGGTCATGAGTTCTGTTAACTTGGAGAAGTTGTGGATGAATCTTTTGTAGCATCCAACTAGGCCTAAGAAAGTCCAGCCTAGGCATTAGTTGTGAGGCTAGAATTAGAAAATGTGATCTTATACCAATGGTGGTATTAGATTTAGGAAGTATTGACTCAATTAGGTAAGACCTGCATTGAGTTAAATTTAGAATGCCCTACCTTCTATTTTTTTTAAATTGAAAATGGTTTAGAAAGTTATTTTCAAAAAGAAAATATATGTTTTGAAATGTTTTGTTTGGATGCAAAGATTGCAAGTTGAGCTGATTATGGATAAGCTTTGTCTCGAGTAAAGCTAAACATTGAAAAGGAGATGTGTTATCCCATTCTAGAAAGCGCAGTTGCTAAGCAGACTTCAATCTCGCTGCTCGATCTATAGTTTGTCCCACCAGCTCATACGAGTAGTTAGAGTTGAAGAACGCTTTGCTTTTTATAAAAAAAATTAAAAGGTGGAAATTTAGGGCAATGAACTTATTCGAGTTCAGAAAAGATATCGAAGGTGATATCTTGACTAGACAGAGGTGGACAGTTCAATAGAGGAACTTTTCACCTAGATTGAAACCCTAGGTTAGGAAAAGAGACCTTAAGTAGGAGTTGGGAGTATCCAAGGGTGGCACAATGGATCAAAACATAAATGAAAACTTTTTGGACATGGGGTAGAGACTAAAAAACGTGTGAAAATGGAACACTTGTTTGGTCAGGATACAAGATCGGGAAGATTTTGTATCTCTAGTTTCTATGTGATATGGGACGCATAGGAATTCAGGATTATAGATGAAGCCTGGACTTGGAGAATGACGTACCATATTTGGTGAATGATTGGTGACTTTAGAAGAACTTGTTTCCCTATGCATGGTTGTTATGGGATGGTCATGTGTAATGGGGCTCGGAAAACCTTAGTTGTCGAGATCATACAAATTTTTGAGTGAAAGTTTGAGTCAAAGGGCTAGGGTGGTATGTGACACACAAACTTGAAAGCTTAGAATTTTGCTATGCTAGTGTGAACTTGCATGATGATATGACTGCGTGATTGTTTGAATGCATGATTATACTTGCTTTAAATTCATATCGCATGCTCTTGAATATGAAGCCAAATCTTGTACCAAATAACAACTCAAACAGAACTTAAAAGAATAAACTGATAGGCCACTGAGCAAATCAAGAACCTAGATTCATGAATCTAGAGTCATGATAGCACGAATGAAACAAAAGGCTTGGAAATACGAACTCGATGAACAAATAGGGATGGGACAACTATCTTCTGTAGTCTGGAAAAACATTTTGTATCTCGAGGATAAGGGAAGAAGGGTTGTGTACCCTAGATTATGATTCTCTTAAGTCTTTCATTGTGATACCTTATCGGATACTAAAATGGCTTTTGACTTGTAGATAATGGTTGAATTAAAGAGATACGCTATCAGGGCTGCAATGTCTGACAAAACTGAATAGCGTGAATAGGAGACGCCTATTGGTATGGAAGTACGAATGGAAAACATGATAAAAAGTAACACCCCAGAATTTTACGAGCGCGTACATGTCGCAAATAAACATGAAATAAAATATTGTTTCATAAAAAAATGAGAATTTAATATAAAATAACAAAAAGAAAAATAAAAATGAAGTAAATAATAGTTTTTATAAAAAATAAATAAATAAAAATGTAGACTTAGAATTAACAACGCTTAATATATATAAAACAAATGGATATATATGTTTTAGACTTTATAATGTGTTGGAAAAAAAATATAAATACAAGGTTGGTGGAAATTTTTTTTTAATAATAATAATAAATGAATTAGAATCATGTTCTATTTAAATGTAGATATAAACTATGCTTTGAAAAAAATATAAATTATTTTATATCTTACTCACGCAAGCGCGATGGCGTGAGTGATGCGAAAACAAAAATAAATCAAATTTAACCTCGCGTGTATGTGTTGCTTGGTGAAAAAATAAATAGATAAATAAATAAAACTCATATTAAAATAAAAATCTAAGGTTTATTTGGGAATGAAAAATTGATATGAATGACAAAAAATATTAATAATAATAAAATCTGAAATTTCAGATTTGTGAGCAAAAAGGAAAACTTAGAAAAAAAAATTCCAAAAATTTCGTGATCTGGATCTTGGTGATTTGTGGTTGTTTGATGAACCAAAAGTATCCAGAAATTTGAAGAAGAGGACCGTGATTTAGAGGAAAAATTTGGAAATTTTGGAAGAAGAATCTAGAAATCACGATCAAAAGAAGAAATGGATGCTCTGTTTTGGGCGAACAACTGAACGAGAAGAATAAAGAATATTGGGGTTTTTTCAGTTTGTGTATGGTGCGATTTGGGGATTCTGCTTGCTGTCCGTGATAAAGGTTAGTAGCAGCTGGTTTGTTTGATGAAGATGATGAACTGAACAAGAGGAGTGTATGTGCGTTGTAGCCGGACGAACAGAAAACCCAAAAAATTTTTGGTGTTGCTACAACACCCACGCACGAACCGACGAAGATCAAGAAGAAACAAATCTGCTGGTGGGCGTGGTGTGATTTGTCATTGCTGGTTTTGATTTGTGCGTTTCAGATTTAGGGCTTCGCTGGTGGGTGATTGCATGTTGTATTTCTGATTGAGTTACTGGAACGAAGAAGATGGAAGATGATAAATGAAGTAATTTGATTTGGGGCTATCGTGATTTGGTGTGTACGTTACAGCTGTAGACTGTGAAATGTGTGTGCGTGTGTGATTTTGGAGCCGTGAATGTGATGAACGAAGACAACGGAAAACCAGAAATTCTGGTTTTGCAGTTGCTGGTGCGTTATTTGGATGAAGAAGATAAGCTGCAAGCTGTGATTGTTGAGGAGTTGGGTTTGTGATTGATTCAAATTTTTTTTTTTTGTGTTGGCTGTTGGTTGTTGTTGTTGCACTCAAACAAAGAAGAAAGCTGAGAATGAAGAAGCAAGCGACAGATTTTTGGTTCATTTTCTGGATTTCGATCTTGAAAAACAGGGGAGGTGATGCCCAAAATTTTGGTTTAAATTTCTGATGTAAATCTTTGGTTTGTGGATTTGATTTTGTGATTTTTTGGTTGAGGGATATGAAGAACGATGAGGAAATTGGAGTGCTGGAAATTAATTTGAAAATTTGATGATGCTGCTGAACGTGCTGAGGTTGTTGAACAAGAAAAATGAATATCAATTTGAGCTGTTGAACGTGATTGATTATATGTGCTGGTTTTGGATTGAGTGTTGTTGCATGTGAAACAAACTAACATGGTGAACTATGATTGCCCAAAAACCTTAAGGTATGAAAATCATTTTTAGTCATTTATTTATTTATCTAATTTTGTGATCTTGAACTAAAGTTAACTGAGTATAAATTATTAAAATTATCTAACTTATTTTAAATGTTTAGAAAATTTAAAAGGGAAGTTCAATATTTTAGAAACCTAAATTAAAAGACTATACAGATAGAATCCTAAATTAATTAGGAATAATCTTTATATAATAGATGAAAAATAATATCAGAAGATGAATAATCTGTTTTAAAAGAGTAACTTAGGGATTTTATATGATGAAATAATATTTTAGAGCTTAGTTCAAATTAGATATAAAGATCTTACTTAAGTGGAATGAGATTAACTACACATATTTTTAGAACTCAAATTTAAGTGATAGAGGTTTAAAATTATTAGTTCTAATCTAAATAAAATTTATTTAGAAATAAATAAATCATAGAAACTTGAAAATTAACTATGGGAGTTTTTTTTTAAGATTAAAAGTTTAAATTAGTAAAAATATTATTTTATTAAAATATAAGCATAAGAGTGTTTTGAACATAGCTTGATAAGCACTAAGGACTTAGTAAATAAATAGAAAAAACCTCGAATTAGATGAAATTAATATTTAGACTTTATAATCATTTAGAAATTAATTAAGCTTAAGAATAGTTTGGAATGAGATTGAATATGAACTAGTAACTTAGAAATTTTCTTTGATTGTTAAATTTCAGATTTACAATTTAGAGTACCAAATTTCTCAACAGAAAGCAAGGGAACCCTGAAGATTTGCAGAATCAGGTGGGCATGATTTCCTTGCTCATACATATTATATGGATTTAAAATTCAAAGCATTTGTTTGAATAGTTCTAGGTTATTAGAATGTCATTAGGAAATTGATTGAAATTGTTTGGTATGCTTGAATGATGTGTGAGAATGATTATTTAATTGTTGCATGCATAAATAGGAAATCATGCACTTAAAGTTCATTATTTAATCATGCACTTTATTATTTTAATAGCATGCATTTTTGATAAATTTTATGTGTTTGTTATTTTGATATGATTGGATTGTTTGTTAAACTAAAAATAAGACGAAGGATTATTAAGAATCCACGTACCGGTGCGATTGACGAGCTTGAAGTGGATCGATGTGGCATCTCCTATATGTCACCACTTGAGATCGACGACCTACAAGGCGGATCATAAGTATTCCCAACCTTGAGCTGCCTGCAACAACTCGAAGTCTTTTGAAGATGGTACGAGCTGCAGTAAGTACACTCTCGTAGGTTGTAATATCATGATTTGTTACATGACTAATTTTAGATGGTACTCGAGACTTTCTATGATTAAACGAGATCACGGGGAATACCGCGAGACATCTCAACCCTCTTCTGATCTCAGACTTCGACCAAAACTAAATGAATGTTTGAAACGCCTAATGTTTGAAATTGTTTGTAATATTTTGGATTTTGGTCTGTATAATGCGTATGATGTGTAGGAATGATAAACTGGGCTTTCGAGCTCATTCCCATTTTATTTTTAGTAGCACATGGACATAGTGCATAGCAGTTTACGTCAGAAGAATTGCACTTTTGATTGGACACCTCATGAGAGAGGTCGTCCGAGATATGAGACTTTAGAGGTTTTATTTTATTTATTTTACATATAACAGAATTGAACATATAATTTTTGGTTGACTTTAATTTTATTATTTTACTGTATTTATTTTGATTTTGGATTTTAGATGATCAAGTTAGTATAAAATGACTTTTAACGATTTCATCCGCTGTCGCATTTACTCTGAAAATTCTTCCTTTCGTTACATGAATTTTCGGTGAAATGAATTGAAATTTTGATTTTCGGTTTATTTCATCTAACTGAGTTTTTACAAACATTCTGCTGCATACTTTGGAATTTATGATTAGAATTTAATAAATTGCAAAACAATTTACTCACCATTCAATATCATGCACCAAACTTTAGAATAACTTGTAAACATGATACTAACATGAAATGAACATCTTAAATGCATGATCTTGAATATTCATCCAAACTGAAACACACCCAAATAATGAAAAATAGAAGTGAAAATGTGCCTCATGATTTTTAGAAAAAACACAAAAACGTCACACAAGAATGAACATGCTAATGGTTCAAATATGAAAAGAGTGTTAAAGAAAGCAACTTCCACCTTAGATGAGATGTCTTCCCCAAATTTCAGCGGAGCTTTACTTTGCTTTGGCACTTTTGAATTTTAGCAAAACAACTCTCTACTAATCACTAAATGCTGGAACTAAAAGTCTTTCACCTTTGCACAAAAGAAAATGAAAAGAAAAGAAGAAGTTGTTTGAGAGCACTATTGTGAGGAATCTCTCTTGTTCTTGGAATGAGGGATTGTGTGTAACATAGGGGGTATTTATAGTTTCTCATGAGCATATGGGACATCCTTGGACAGTTGTTGGGCAGTTCTCAAGGTTTGAGCAAGTTTTCAAACACTAAAAGAGAGACATGGTAAGTGTGCACAAGGATCACTAAACTTACCAATTTTCCTGCGAGCCATGATTTGATTCTCTATTAAATTTCTTAATTAATATCAAACAATATTGTCAGACTTAAAATAATGCTAATATCAGTTGGGACATGATCTAGTGAGGATAACAAGTTTCTAGTCTAGTTTGGCAAGTACAAGTGAGCAAGAATCTTTCCTTTGTCCATTTCCTTTTTTTGGCATCACTCTTAGTGTATAATGGAAATCTTTCTTCTTTGGACGTTGAGCATGGGGAGTATGCTATCAGTCTTGAGGGGACACCATAGCATAGTCTAATATTCATATCTAAGCTTAAGGAAACTCTCCAATTTGGTTTAAACCCAAGGGTGGCATCCCATATATAAGAATCACTCAATTTAGGCGCCAAAATGGGAGAGGAAAGTTTCATTTTGATTCTCTCTTGTGAGTGTGGGATGGCTAGGGTTTTATGAGCATCAATTCAGATTTCAAACCTTTCTAATTAGGTTAATTCACATGTGTGCACACGCACATGTGCATGGATGGACCGGTTTTGCTTAGGTGAGGTATGGAACACATAATCACTAGCTTGGTCCATGGAATCAATCTTCATGGGTTTCCAAATCCTTGGTAGGACGTCCCGAATGTGTGGTGTATTGAATCACTTGTGTGGTACATTGGATCATGATTTATGGAATCAAATAAGGGAAGATGTCCCATGGTGGTTGAGTAGGGTGGGGTGCACCCGATCATGGTGTTCCACCCATGTGACTTGCACATGCTTTGGGTGGCCATGCCTTTATGGCTTCACATTAATTTAATAAAATTTAATATCTCCCTAACCACTAGGAATTTAGGTGTATAACCTATAGTTTTGAAACCTCATGATCAAGACACAAATTTTAAGGTGTAGTTTGGCCCAAGGCATTTTTCCTTTGAAACCTTCCTTATTTAGAACCCACTGAAGGTACTTTACCTGAATCTTAGCCAATTGTCTTGATTTTTGGATATGTTGTGTGCCTTGTTAGTTTATGCCATACCATGGAATTTTGAGTCATTCCAAATCCTCAAAGTATCCTAAATTCCATTTCTTTCTTAATTTAAACCCCCTGAAGGTGTTTTGGCAAAACGAGAGCCCTAATGTTGACAAATTGAGCTAATTTTCGGATCTATTATTCAATTAACTGGTTCAAGTTAATTTGCTTCATTTCAGGTGATTTTGGATTCTTAAAGGTCTCCAAATGAGAGTTTTAGAACCTTCTAAATTTAACCTTGAAACGGGCTTGGTTTCATTTTGCACCCAAATTTCACTAAATAGACCTTGAATTTTGTTTCATTTGGTACTGAGTTTTCAGGGTATTACAAAAATGCAGTAGCCTGCGTCTTCTGTTTTCTTCTCTGTTCGCTGGTTGTAAAGAATGAACACAACTGTTTCTTCTTCCTCTATTCACCCAAATTGCAGATCTGTGATCTTGCGCACCAACAACAATAGATCTGCACCAGATCTACTTCCTCCCTTCTTTTCCTTCTTCCTTCTACTTCGTTCTTCCTCTTTCCTCTGTTCTCACATAGAAACGCAGTCTCTGCGTTCTTCCCCTTTTTTGTTTCTTCTTTCATGTAGAAACGCACAAGACGTGTGTTTTTGTTTTGTTTTTTTTTTGTCTAAGACTTGAGTGAAGAAAGAAAGAAAATAAAGAAAAGAAAAAAATAATAAGTATCTATTATTTTTATTTTGTTATTGTTATTATTTTTTTCGCTGAAATCATGCATCTAAAATTTTGTGCAATTTTTGGATTTCCATTATATATATTATTACTTATTATTATTTTTATCATTATCTTTTTTGTATTAGTATTTTACTTATTTATTATATATATATATTCTCCAAAGTGATGTGCAAGCGTTAAAAAATTTTTCAGGTATTGTAACCTACCCCCTTAAAAGAATTTTGTCCTCGAAATTTAAAAGAATAGGTACTGTATGGTGCTATCCTATCAGGTGTTCTTGGTGAAGAAATTTGGGTATTTCGTCCGTATCTCACTTTCCAACTCCCAGATTGCCTCTTCCGAATCATGATGCCTCCACAACACCTTGACCAAAAGAATGTCCTTGGTCCTGAGACTGCACGTTACGGTTTAGCATTTTGACTACCGGTTCTTCATAAGTTGCATTGTCCTGAAGTACGATCTCCTCTCAGCGTATGACATGAGATGGATCTAGCTTGTACTTTCGTAGCATCAGCACATGGAATACATTATGGATCAAGGACATATGATTCGGCAAGTCTAACTCATAGGCACACTCACCGACCTGCTTGAATATCTCAAACGGATCAATAAATCTTGGTGCTAGCTTCCCCTTGATTCCAAATCATCTAATCCCCTTTTGTGGACTAATCTTCAAGAAAACTCCATCACCCAATTGAAATTCTAAAGGTCTTCTTGTTTTGCTTGCATAACTTTTGCCTACTCTGAGCTATCACTGGCCTCTTCTGAATCTTCTTTACCTCACTGAGTGTTCATTTCTTCTACCAATTCTAGTCCTGTGAGACTCAAAGTCTGCCTAACAAGATGGTGATCTGCAAGGTCTGCCATAGAGTTCTTCATATGGAGCCATCAGCATGATCGCCTGATAACTATTTTTGTAGGCAAACTTTTCCACCTTGCTCCAATTGCCCTTGAAATCAAGGACACAAGCTTTTAGCATATCTTCTAAATGACCCTCTCAGATTGGCCATTGGTCTGAGGATGGAACGCAGTGCTCATGATGAGTATGCTTCCTAGCTCTTTTTATAAGCTTTGCCAAAACTAGGACGTGAACCTGACATCTCTGTCTGACACAATAGTCTTGGGAACACCATGCATTCTCACAATTTCTTTGACGTATAGTTCTCCAAGTTTTCCAACTACATCAGTAGATCGAATAGGTAGGAAATGAGATACCTTTATTAGTCGATCAACAATTACCCATACGATGTCCTCCCCTTTCTGATTCCTTTGCAGGCCACTAACAAAATCCATTGTAATATTATCCCGCTTCCATTCTAGTATAGTAAGAGGTTGCAACATCCCTGAGGTTTTCTGTGCTGACATGTCAAACATCTAAAGACATACTAGGCTATGTCCCTTTTCATGTCTCTCCATCAATATGTCTTCTTAAGATTCTGGTACATTTTGTCACCTCCCGGATGCATTGTGTACTTAGTTTGATGAGCTTCATTTAGGATGGCCAATCTACTTTGTCCACTACTTGGTACACAAACTCTATTCCTAAGTCTCGGTATACCCTCTGCGTCAATTCTGAAATTTGTATGCTTTCCTTACCTAATACCCTCTGTGAGATCAACAATCCACTTGTCACTTTTTTGCTCATCTTTGATTTGGTGCAAGAGATTTGGTTGGCAAGTCATAACATATAAATACACTCGCTTCTCATCTGAAGTAATACCCAAATTATACTCACTGATTAACTGGTACATTTGTTCTCTTTCTTCATGATTCTTACTAATCTTTTTGCTAAGTGCATCGGCCACGACATTGGCCTTGTCTGGATGGTAGTGCAGCTAAAGATCATAGTCTTTCAAAAATTCTACCCACCTTCATTGCCTCAGGTTTAATTCTTTTTGGGTATAAATGTATTTCAAGTTCATATGATCTAAAAATAGATCAAAACTCTCCCCATACAGATGGTGTCTCCAGATCTTCAGTGCAAACACAATTGCCACCAATTCTATATCATGGGTAGGGTAGTTTCGTTCATGGATCTTCAATTGCCTTGAAGCATAAGCTACCACCTTTCCTCTTTGAATCAACACCACACCTAATCCAATCAACGAAGCATCAGTGTATAGAGTGTACCTCACACCATGAGTAGACATGACCAGAATGGGTGATAAAGTTAACATTTTCTTTAGTTCATGGAATGCCTGTTCACACTTGTCATTCCAAATAAAATCTTCTCCCTTTTTGGTTAACTTAACGATGAAATCACAATTTTGCATTTTTATCTCACTTTTTTTAATAATTTTATAATAAAATAATAAGATTTTAAAATAAAAAAATTAAAAATTAAAATTAAAACATTTTTTTCATTTTTTTTAAATTCTTGTACTATTTTCATTTATTTTTAATAAGATCATTTATATTTTTGAATATGTGGATGTCTCACTTGGTCTTCAAGTATCTTTAAAGTTTTCAGGTAATTGATTTTA
>JAJIYU010008744.1:0-17713 GCA_030144865.1 Tinospora cordifolia | reverse complement strand
AGATGACAATTCAACTCTTGTTTCTTGGGATGAGTTGAAGTGTGAGCATGGGGGGTTTATATAGGTTTCAAAAGTGTATAGAATGGCAAGTTTGTGGTGCTCTCATTGTAAAAAACTTGCCAATCCTTCAAAATTTCGTGCCCCCCAAGCACAAGAGATTAGCAAGTGATTTTTTTTGGAAATTTTTGGGATTTTAGAAACAAATATTCAGATTTTTGAAGTATTTTTATTGATTTAATTTGGATTTTAGGTTATTTAATTCGGAGCATTTGTTACTGGCCGTCGGATCGTTCTTGATCAACGTATCTAATCTTCGATCTGGCAGGTTGCATTGGAGCTGTTAGATTTTCCTCGAGAATAGTGTTCGATCTTTGATAGATAGAGATTCGTCAATATGGGCCGTCCGATTTCCTAGAGCACGATGTTGGTTCGTGATCTCTGATTAACGAGTTTTCTCTAGACGGTCGGATCTTCCTCGAGACACGCACATCGCGATCAACGAAAATAGTTCCGATCTGGATCGTCAGATCAACCTCGAGCGCAGCACGTTCGCAATCACGATTATGCGCCTGCATTCTGAGCCGTTGGATCGCGCAGATCGTCCTCGTGTTTCGTGTGCGGATCTCGTTCATGATTAATGTTTTGCTCCTCCGATATTCGCCGTCGGATGAACCTCGATTGCAGCACGCGATGATCATTTGAACGAGATCATGAATCCTGGCCGTTGGATTTTCCTCGATTTCTGTACTTTCGCGATCAACGAAACACAATCGGACCGTAGATCAGATGGATTGATTCTGGACCGTTGGATTTCAGTGATTCGGTGCTCCTGGGCGCTGTTTTGGGCTTCGATCGTGACCGTGAGATCTCAGATCCTACGGATGATGGCTTTTTGGCCGTTGGATCGTGTTTCTAATACCAAAATCACTATTCTAAGTTGTTATTATCCGAAATTTTGCCAATTAGACACTTCCTAATTGATAAAAACTTGATTTTCTTGTATATTCCCTTCTATTTTGATGATTTGCTAATATTTTTTCCTTTCTAATTTATTTAGTATTGTGTTTATTAGATATTTTTCCATTTCCTTAATTAAATAATCCATATTTACCATTTCCATGTATTTTTATTTATTTGATATTTCATTTTCAGATAATACCTCATGTAATTCTAAATTAATATTTATAAAATGCTTTGTTTATTTTTAATAAATACATGTACACTACATTTTTATTTAATTATATAAATTTTTTTATGTACATATTCTCATAATATGTAGTATTAACATTTATTATATTAACACACACCTTATTCATTCACATATTAGCCAATATGTGTATATATACTTAAATTTCATAATTAATTCTACTAAACTAATATTTTCATTTAATTATCAAATTAAAGTTTTATTTGCCTAATTTATATTATATCTCTAACATATTTTATTTTTCATGTGTCAACCCACAATTTGCACCCAAAAATTTCGTAAAATCTTTGAAATTAATTTACTTAACTTATTTTATTTATTTTAAATTATTTGACAAAATTCTAGGGTATTACACTAGATTAGAAACTTGCTATGCTCATGAGATCACCTCCCAAGTGATTAGGCAAGTGTTTAAGATCTGATTTGTGTTCGCACACAAATAGAATGCACAAGAGAGTCAAATTTTGGCCCACATCAAGAATAGAAAACCCTAATGCACACTTAGCTTCAATGAGCCAGCCATCCCCAATTGTGTATAGAAAGTTGCTCAACTTGTGAGCTGCTCAAGCTACCCAAACTATCCCCCCTTGTGCTCATGAACATCTATAAACCCCCCCTCCCCTTTTGCTCACATTCATCTCATCCTGAAGCAAAGAGTTGACATTTCCCTCTTTGTTTGTTCTTGTCCTCTTCTTGGCATCTCTTCTCACTTCTCTTTTCTCTCTTCTATGAGAAATTCTAATTTCAGCATTTTAGAGAGTTATTGAAGTGGTTTTTATTGGTGGTTAAAAGTTCTTTAAGTTCTAAAAGTGGTAGAAAAGGAGAACCTCTGTCGGATTCAACTAGAAACTTGGATCAAGGGGGAGGGAATTTCTAGAACACTACTTTCTTCTTTTAAATTCCTAGCATGTTCATGCATGTGTAGTTTTATATTTCAGCATATTTAATATCAGTTTTTAGCATGTTTAATTATGTTTCAATTTCAGTTTAGCATGTTTTTATGTTTTAATCACTCATGAGAGCAAGCCATGCTTAGAATTCATGTTTAGGATTTTTTTCAAAGTTTTAAGCATGCCATATAATGTTTTCATGCCTTCTTGGTTGTTTAAAATTTTAAAATTTATATTCTGAATTTCTTTTATGATTATGTGATCTTAAACATAAGAAAGTGAAGATAAGAATCACATACTATCATGGTGACTCAATGGGTGTTATGGATGTTCTTAACACATGCTTGGAGTGTGTGGTTGTAAAGTGCAACTAAGGGATACTTGGTATGTAACATCCGATGGAAAGTAACAAAAAAAATGTCTTTTAACCCTAAAGAGGGGTATCTAAATTAAAGACATCAAGGGAGTAGAACCCCTTTTAGTCATAATGTCAACTTGAACCAATTTGATGTGTGAATCACTTAATATTTAAAAGTGTGTAAATTTGGATGTGTTAGAGATTTTGAAATAATAAGGTAGTTGTTTGATGAATGATCCACTAGGCTATTGCTCACCCCTCCCTTTTTAACATTTTCAAAAAATTGAATATGATGGCAATGAAAATTTGATAGTAGCTATGTTTGGAAAGCTTCTATTTTCTTTTATTCAATGTAAGGGCATGTTGCCAAGTTTTATTTTGTTAGACTTCCGCTGAATTTTTATTTTTAATTAAAGAGTTATTACTCAATTTTATGACTTAATTTAAGAATGTAAGTTTCTTTATTTTATTTGAATAAATAAGGAGTTTGAAGTATTCCTTTTTCTACTTGTATTGCACTTGTTCAATTGAATATTAAGCACATTGAAAAGTATATTCATGAGGGATTTCAATAAGTGTTAGAACAAAAGAATTGAGATACAAGTTGTGTACTTGCAATTATAACATATGACCCAACTCGCCTTGTTGTTGAGCTTAAACCTATTTGTAGGAGGTTAGGGTGTTACAATGACTACTGTGGTAGCAATTTTTGGTACCATGGTAGTGCGTCGAGTGTTGAAAATGAAAATTTTCATGTGAATATTGCGTTTCTGTGATTAAAAACATGAGAATTGGGTGTAGACGTGGTACCGTGATCCAGGGCCATGATACCATGGTACTGCAATTAAAACTGAGTATATATTATCCTCTTGCGCGTGGAACCCTAATTATCAGCCATTTGATTTAATAGTTGCACAAGTTCATCTGAAAACCCTACCCAGCCACTATAGAGCAACCCTTTTTTTTTTTTCGAAAAGTGTTATATAGTATTCCTAATCCATTTTAACCCTTCCCAACCAGTTTCTCAAGCAAAGAACTAATGAGAACTGCATATTGGTGAGTAGTTTGACTGCTTGGATTGAACAAATGGATTACATTCAAGGTAAGGCATTGGTTTCACATATTGTACATGTGTTCTCATCATTGTCTCGCGTTTTCTAAGGAGATGCATACTCCTTTGATTTAATAGCTAGTTGGAAGTGTTGAAAACATTCTTTTGAGGGAAACAAAAGAAGGAATATTTGGAATCAAGGTATAATACATTCTATTCAGTATAATGCTTGTTTTACGTTTAGTATTGTTTTATGTTTAGAATTGTTATGTAACACCCCAACCTCCTAGAAATAGGTTTAAGCTTAACGACAAGGCGAGTTGGATCCTGTATTACATTTACAAGTACACAACTTGCATTACTTTCTGTTATCTCAAGTCTTATTATTTTTCAATGAGCACACAACCCAATTATTTAACTTTAAATTTAATAAGACTATTACAATAGAGATAAAAGAAATATTCGCTCTTTATTTACTTAATAAAATAAAAGAGTACACACTTTAAACTCTTATTTATTCAAATAAGTAAAGGATTGCATGTTTTAATTCAAATAACTAGAACTTGGAAGATAGTAGATAGCTCTTAAAAATTGAAATAAAATTCATCAGAAGTCAAATGAATCTAAAGTGGGCAACATGCCCTTACATTGAAAAACTAAACATTCCAAGAAAAAAAATAAAAACTTGCTAAATGTAGCTACTATCAGATTTTCATTGCCATCATATTCACTTTCCTAAAAATGATAAAAAAGGGGTGAGTACAAAGCCCAATGGATCATACATCAAACTATTAATTTACTAATTTAAATCAAAGGTGCATCCAATTTCAATCACTTACAAGCATTAAGCATTTCAAACAATATCTTGTTAGAGTTGTATATTTGACCAAAAGGGGTTTTAAACCCTTGATGTTCTTCATTAAAGTACTCCTATTCTAGGATTAGTTGGACTTTTCTGCTGGAAGGTATTAGAATGTGGATGCGTATTGCTATTTTGACTAGTCAGACTTCTTATTAGTTGTGGCTGATTGAGCTGGTTCACGTAACTGTGAGACGATTAGGTTCGCCTGTGACGCTTTTGGGCGGTGCCTCAGATCCCTACGAGTAGAAGATGATCAAATCTGCCCACCCTCCAATCTTGTCCTGACGTCGCTTCTCTTAGGGGCTCCCTATTAGCTCTGTTAGAGGGGGAGGGTTATACAGAGGAGATTTGGGCTTTTCAACTGCTTAGGCGGGAGGGATCCCCCTAAAACTCCCTTTCTCTACATCTCAGATTGGGATAGGGGGAGGTTCAGTCGCACCGGTTCCGCAACATCTTACAGCTCCCTCAGAGGGTCTGAATCAGAACCAACTCTTCGAAAGGTTGCCATCTTGTCACATTCCACTAGAAATAAGGATCATATGTCCGCATTTCAAGTATTTTAAAACACATCCATACCTAGTGACATTACTTATATACACTAAGTATATGCAAAGAACACCCATAGCATCACTTAGACTATTATGATGGTACATGGTTCTTATCTTCACTTTCTCATATTTAACTTCAAATAACCATGATACTAAATCATAATAGTTGATATTAGAATTTAAATAATCAAGAAATCATAGAAAACATACATGGCATGCTTGAAAACTCAAAAATAAGCCTAAGCATTGTTAAACATACATGACATGCTTGAAAACTCAAAAAAAAAAAAAAGCCTAAGCATTGTTTCTAAGCATGTTATGTTATCATATATGAATTAAAACATAGAAAACATGCTAAACTAAAAATAAAACTTGATTAAACATGCTTCAAACTTAAATATAAACATGCTGAAAACTAAAAACAAATAGGCATGAATGTATTAAAGACTTGAACTAGAAAAGTAGGAGTTTTAAAAATTCTCTCTACCTTAGTAGTGGTTCTTTCCCCAAAAATTTAGCAAAGTTCCTCAACGTCTAGCACTTTTAAACACCAGCAAAAATCACTTCAAACCACTCTCTAAAACACTAAAATTAAAACTTCTCACACAAGAGAGAAAAGAAAAGTGAGAAGGGGTGCCAAGAAGAGGCCAAGAACAAACAAAGAGGGAAGTGTCAACTCTTTGCTTTGGGATGAGAAGAATGTGAGCAACTAGGGGTTTATATAGAATTTCAAGAGCACCATGGGGACGGTTTGGACATCACACACAATGAGAATCTTTCCATACACAATGAAGATGTTTTGCATTGATTTAAGCAATTGAATCTCATGGTTTGGGCAAGTGAGCTTATGGTTGGGTAAGTGGGACCACTAAGGTTTCTAATCCAAGTGTGAGCAAAATCTTTGAACCTTATTTGTTTCTTTTATATGTGTGAACACAAATAAAAGTTTAGAATACATTCAAATCTCTCTTAGACATCCTTTATCAGTTGGATTTCATGCTCATAACATCTTTCTTATTTGGTTCCTTTGCTTGGTCATCACACATGCATGCATGGGAAACACTCCTATTTTGGCATCACATATGAGCATGAGGTAACTTTCTATTTTTCTAATTTTTCCTTTGTCTGTTAGTCAAACCTAAGTGAAGGAATCTTTCTATATCTCTTTAAATCAGCCACTCTCCACTAAACTTCTATTCTTGGAGTTGGTGTATAATATCACACCTAATAGCACACATAATCATTCTCAAACTTTCCTATGGGACATTTTTTGTGTGTAGAGCATGGTGTATATGATAATTGTTTGAGTGTATATGAGATCTTTTTCATGGTTTCCAAACACTTGCAAACGTCTCATGGAGTTGGGTAGGGTGTGGGTGTACATGATCATGGTGATCCACCCATGTGACTTGCACATGCTTTAGGGGTGTATGCTTATGTCATGCTAACATCATCACTATTTATGGGTCCACGAAAATTTTAAAAAATTAATATCTCTTTATTCACAAGGAATTATGGTCTTTATACTATAGTTTTAGAATCACATGAAAAAATTTAGAATTTCAATATATGGTTTGGCCAAATTGGTTTTCATTTACTTTCCTTATTTAGAACCCACTGAAGGCACTATGAAATAAAAATTGAAATCTTGGCCAATTGTCATGATTTTTGGATATGTTGTTTATTTTGTTAGTTCATGTCATCCTATTTTGTTTTGGGCTATTTTGATTTTCTGAAGTACCCTAAATACCAATTCTTTCTAACTTGAACCACTTGAAGGGCATTTGGCAAATGAAAACTCTAATCATGACCAATTGTTCTAATTTGTAAATATGTTGTCCAATTAGTTGGTTCATGTCACCTTACTTTGTTTCAAGTTGTTTTGGGTCCATAAAGGTCACCAAATGAGGCTTTCGGAAACCTATTAAATTTAGCCCCAAAATGAGTCTGGTTTCATTTTGCACCCAATTTCATTGAATTGATCTTAAATTTTATTTAATTAAATACATAGTTTTTAGGACCCTCCTTAGAAAAATTTCGTCCTCGAAATAAGGATTTCTAGTGAATTGGTGTAGATACTTGGTCTTCATTTCGCTTTGGAGTTTCCAAGTAGCTTCTTCCACCCCATGATGCTTCCACAACACTTTCACCAGTGGAATATCCATTGTTCCCAGACTGTGTGCTTTGTGGTAGAGGATTCTGACTACTTCTTCCTGATAAGTAGCATCATCTTGAATGTCAGGTTCATACTTTCTCTAGTTTTCTATTAAGGTCTAAGGCATAAGACCTCAACATATCTTTTAGTGTCCAGGTGACTCTCTTAGGCTTGACTTGATCCATGGATCTGATTGGCAGGAACTAAGCCACTTTACTGAAACGATCCACAATTACCCATACGATGTTTTCTTCCTAAGTCTTATGGTATTCTTAGCATCTAACCTATGGTTAGTATGCTTATCCCATTCACTTTGCCCCATCAAGTTTGTGAGCCACTCATCTTGCCTTTTGTTCATCCCTGATATGATGCAATAGGTCTGATGACAATAATTGCTATAGAAATAGGCTTGTCTTTTATTAGGGTCGTACCTATCCTAAAGTTCTAAGTCTATTGAAAGTTTTTTTTATTGTACCCCACCTTCGACTCAGTGGACTCTACCAATATGACAGGTCTCGAGGTCGTTACCTTAAGTCACTAACACTTTCTTGAATATTTAAAGTTAGGTAGCAAGAGTTCTTAAGGATATTATTTTCATTAATTGGAAATCATAGGTACAAAACCTTATTCAAATCAAAATTCGTAATGCTAATACTTAGCAACCTTAAGTAAAAAAACTTCATGCAATTACTCATATTCAAAATTTATTCTTCTGTCCTAAAAATGGACTACTAGGGTTTTACTGAAGGTATTGATCTTCTTGGGCCTCCACAGCGAACATTCTGGCCTAGTTCTAACCATGACCCTGATTCTGCCCTTGGTTGCCTTTCTATTGTTGCTATTTGCCTTGAGAATAATCATTCTGACCTCCTCCCAGAGTTGGCCTCTCTGCTTGCACACATAGCACAACCCTTGTCTCTTTGCTTGCTCCCTTGACTCGTCCTTATTCTGCCCTTGTCTCTATTGTGCATTCCCACCATTCTTACTTTTCTTTTGAGCCCTTTGATTATTTTTATTCCCGAACCTCTTATTTTTTCCCTTCAACCTTTGTTCTAAGTCGAGTTCTTGTTCTAGTGTTAAGGCCTTTTCTATGATGTCTTTGTAAGTTTTTAGGCCAAAAGTCTTCATTATCTTTTGGATCTCCATCTTAAGACCCTGTGCGAATCGATTGGCCTTCCTTTTCTCCTTCCTGATCAAATCGGGTGAAAATTTGGCTAGTTCGATGAACTTCCTTTCATATCCAGCTACAGTCATGTCTTTCTGATTCAATTGGACAAAGTCCTCCTGTAGCTTGCTCAAGGTGGCTTCCAGAAAGAACTTTTCATAAAATATCTCTATGAAGTTCTCCCAGCTCATAGCATCAACATCAGTGTTGGGATCCATCTTCATCATTTGTTACCAACTTCTGGCCAGTCCCTTGAAGTGGTTTGTGGCCAACGCTACTCTTCCGGAAAGAACTTTTCATAAAATATCTCTGTGAAGTTCTACCAGCTCATAACATCAACATCAGTGTTGGAATCCATCTTCATCATTCGTTACCAACTTCTAGCCAGTCCCTTGAAGTGGTTTGTGGCCAACGCTACTCTTCGTGATTCTATTACCTTCATTACATTTAGATGTTCCTCCATTTCTTGATACCAGTGATCAACACTAATACAGTCGATGGTACCATCAAATTGAGGAGGGTGGAGTTTTTGTAACTCCATTAACATCTTTCTCTACTTCTTATCCTCCAGGTTCTCCTGAGTCCTCTGATGATCTAGAACCTGGAATACAAGCGCTGGCTGCAGTGCGAGAATTGGTTCAGGTACAGGTGGTTGTGGTGCTACCTGAGGTATTATTTGAAGTAGTGTCCTCATGATCTGGTCTAAGACTCTCCGGGTGACTTCATCCATCAGGTTTTTCGTTTTTTCTTCCAGCCCAACAAGAGTTTCCTACTCTTATTGTTCAGTTTCATCCGATGTTGCAGCCATGGTAGCGCATCTCTTTGATCCAACCATTATCTACAAGTTATGGGCCATTTTAGTATCCGATAAGGTTTCACAGTGAAAGATTATAATCTAGGTCATACAACTCGTATACCCTTATCATTGGGATACAAAATGCTTTTCTAGACTTGATGAGATGGTTGTCTCGTCCATGTTCCCTCATCGAGTGCGTACTCCTTAGCCTTTCATTTCGTTCGTACTATCATGAATCTAAATTCAAGTATCTAGGTTTCGATTTGTTCAGTGTTCTAAAATCTTTCTTCTAAGTTCTCTTCGTGCATGGATACAAGATTTGGTCTCAAAGCAAACAAGCAGTAAAACATGCATTTCACACAATCATACGACCAAGCTAGCACAGTATGGTTCCAAGCTTCTACCTAAGCTTTCAGGTTCAAGTGTCGCATACCACTCTACCCCTTTTGCTTAGGCTTTCACCCAGAATAGAGCTGCACCCAAAAAAATTTTTGAATTGCTCGATAACTAAGGTTCCCGAGCCCACTATACTCCATCGTCCCGTACTAGCGAGCATAGAAAAACCCGTTCTGCTAGAGTTACCAATCATTCACCATGTATGGTCCATCATTCTTTGAGTCTAGGCTTCCTCCATAACCCTGAATTCCTATGCATCACATACTACATTGAAATCAAAAGATATAGAAACTTCTCGAACCTGTGTCCTAATCAAACAATTTTTTGTTTTTACACAAGTTTCAGTTTCTAGCCTATGTTCTAAAGTTTTTTATGCTTTTGTTCCACTGGTCCACCCATGTTTCTACCTAAGGTCATTCCCCTAAACCCAGGGTTTTAATTTTGTTGACTCACAACCTTCTGTCTAGTCAAGATACCATTTTGACATCCTTTTCGACTTCTAGTCAATTTCTTGCCCTAATTTTCCACCTTTTAATTTTCTTTTATAGCAAATAAAAGGTGTTCTTCAACTCAGACTACTCATACAAGCTAGTGGGCCTACCTCCAGATCGGGTAGCGAGATCGAAGTTTGCTTAGCGATCGCGCTTTCTAGGGCGGGATAACCCACCCCCCTTTCAATGTTTAGCTTTACTCAGGACAAGGCTTACCCACTATTAGCTCAACTTGTAGTCTTTTTATCTAAACAAAATATTTTAAAAACATATATTTCCTTTTTGAAAATACTTTTTAGAATGTTTCTCAATTTCAAAAATAGAAGGTAGGGCATTCAAATATTCCATTCAATTCAAAGTGAAACCCTAGTTTGAGTTTCTAATTACAACCACTGATTGACTTATTAATTCAAACCTAAGGCATTCAATTCAATTTAAAGTGAAACCCTAATTTGAGTTTCTAATTTTAGTCAAACAACCACTGATTGACTTTCTAATTCTAGCCTAATGCATCTAAAGCCTAAGTTGTATGCTTATGTCATGCTAACATCATCACTATTTATGGGCCCATGAAAATTTAACAAAAATTAATATCTCATTATTCACAAAGAATTATGGTCTTTATACTATAGTTTTGGAATTACATGAAAAAATTAAGAATTTCAATATATGGTTTGGCTAAATTGGTTTTCATTTATTTTCTTTATTTAGAACCCACTAAAGGCACTATGAAATGAAAATCTAAATCTTGGCCAATTGTCCTGATTTTTGGATATGTTGTTTATTTTGTTAGTTCATGTCATCCCATTTTGTTTCGGGTTATTTCAATTCTCCGAAGTACCCTAAATGCCATTTTTTTCTAATTTAAACTCCTTGAAGGGCATTTGACAAATAAAAACCCTAATCTGGATCAATTGTTCTAATTTTTGGATATGTTGTCCAATTAGTTGGTTCATGTCATTACTTCATTTCAGGTTGTTTTGGGTCCCTAAAGGTCACCAAATGAAACTTTTAGAAACCTACCAAATTTAGCCTCAAAATGAGTTTGCTTTTATTTTGCACCCAATTTTACTGAATTGATCTTGAATTTCATTTAATTAAATACAAAGTTCTCAAGGGATTACACGTTGTGAATGAGAGGACAGGAAGGAAACTTGCACGAATGTGCAGTTTCTAGAAAATTGAGTGACTACCGCGGTTACTGCAGTACTAGGCCGCGGTTACTGCAGTACTAAGCTGCGGTACAAGGCCTAGTACCACAATAACCGCGGTAATATAATGTTCATGTGAAATCCTTTGTGGTTATCACGATAGCTAACTGTGATAATACATATCGTAAATCCTGGTTACTGCGATAATACAAGTTGTGTTTGCACTCATGCTAAGGAATGACCATAGTATTTTACCTTCTACTGGGATGATTGGAGATGGAAATACCTAATATTAAACCAATTTTGACCTATTACATAGACCATGAGCTAAAATTTCTAGAAGGCCAGTATACCTTTACATTATATTATTAAGAGTATAACAAATACTAAGAGAATTGTCATGCTTTTTTAATGTGATCAATTCCTTGAAAAGGTTAAATAGGAAGAATGAGCACAAAGCTCAGTGGATCATTTTAAAACAACTAAATCATTATTCCAAATCAATAAGACATCCAAATCAAACACTTACAATTATTAAGTGATTCAAACAATTTATTATTTCAGTTGTGAATTAGATTGAAAGGGGTCAACCTTGATATTTTTATCAAAACACTTCCCTTGAGTGAATAGACATTTCTTTATGTCAAATTTCATTAGACTTAAGGTCTCACCCATATTCTAAGTATTTTGGGACCTTACCCATGTAAACTAATCACATGTAAAGAACACCCACAGTAATCCTTGTGGATCACTGTGATAGTACATGGTTCTTATCATTAATCATCTTTTTTTAGTCAACATTCATGAATCATAAACTAATTCAATCAAATGAGGCAAGAATATTATAACAACATTAAAACATGAAAACGTCACATTCATGCAACATACAACCAAAATAAACATCAGCATGTGAGCTCTAAGTAAGGCATAGTTTCATGATGATTGAACATGGTAACAGAAAGAGGAGCATGCTTAACGAGCTGAATTTTAAACATGCATGAACATCTCATTAATTTAAAATAACAAAGTAGGAGTTTAGAAATCACTTCCGCCTCCGTTGAACAATTAAGTTGGAATATTCTGAAATCCGCAACACTTCATTACTTTAAAACACTCAAGAACATTGAAACTTCACACAAGATCACTCAAGAATGTTCAAGAATACTCAAGAACCAAAAGAGGTGCCAAGAGCGGGGCTGGAGAAAATAAGAGGGATCTTATTAGCTCTTGCTTTGGCATGAAAAGAATGAGAATATAGGGGGCCTTTATATAGTTCCCAAGCACTAGAGGACAGTTTTGGATGTGCTCGCATAACAACTTTCCATCTCTCTTGTGTGGATGCTTTGGCATGTGAGGGGTGAGTGTGCACACAGTTTGGGCAAATCGGACCACTAGGGTTATTTATTCATTTGTGAACACATGCTTTGAGTCTTATTTAGTTTCCTTTTCATGTGTGAACACAAGGTTCACTTGTTGATTTAGTTTGGGCATCAATCTCATGGAGTTTCCTTTCTTTGTGTGCACAAACATAGCATGGCAACTTCCCATTTTAATTCCTTGGACGATTTAGTTTGGGTCTTATTTAGTTTCCTTTTCATGTGTGAACACAAGGTTCACTTGTTGATTTAGTTTGGGCATCAATCTCATGGAGTTTCCTTTCTTTGTGTGCACAAACATAGCATGGCAACTTCCCATTTTAATTCCTTGGACGATTTAGGGTTTCCTTCTTCTTGTGTGAAAATGGTTTGGGCATATGCAAGCATGGAAGTTTCTATTTCACTCTCTTGTGTATAGTTCAGGACCACTTTCTATAGTTGCCTATTTTCGTTGTGCACGAAGATAACATAAGATTCTCATGGTAACTTCTATTCTTGATTCCTTGGTGTTCTCATGGGTGATCTTCTAATATTGGAAACTTCCATTCTTGGTTTTCTTGGTGTGCTCATGATCATCTTTCTAATATAGTTTAACAACGTTTTGGGATTCTTTCCAATATGAATTAGCAAAGATTTGGACATCCCTTTGTGTGCATAGGAAATTTTCTAAATCATTTTCTAGTGTATATATTGGAAACTTTCTATTTTCCCATCTCTCCTCATTCATCTTCTTTTGGACGTCCCACAAAGTGTGTGTAAATGTTTCTAATTTCCATTTGTTTCTATTTTGTTTCTCACAAAACTTGCTCTTGGCATGTTTCTAATTTCCTTCTTATGACACCACATCGACAAATTAAATGAACTTCTCTGGAATTAATTTCATTTATCATTTAGGCCTCAATAATGTTGCACCTCAATTTCCATAAATTTATCTTTGTTTCATCTCATTTCATTATTCGCATTTCATTGAGCTTTTTTGGAGCAATGGACCTCTATCAAATTAATTACTAATATAATTGAAGGGAATCATTTCATTTCATTTCGTATAAATTTTTTAGGTTATTACAACCTACCCTCCTTAAAAAAAATTTCGTCCTCAAAATTTATATACATTTACTTGGGTGTTATTTCCTCAAGTATTTCTAGTAAAAAGGTCTGAATATTTAGTCCTCATTCCACTTTTTAGCTCCTAGGTGGCTTCTTCTACTCCATGACGTTTCTAGAGAACTTTAACTAAGAAAATATCTTTCATCCTCAGATTCAGAGTCTATGATCGAGGATCCTCACTGCCGCTTCTTCATTGGTGGCATCGTCTTGGATATTCACCTCCTCCCAGTGGATTATGTGTCAGGGATTTGGTTTATACTTTCTCAGCATCGATACATGAAGAAGTTATGTATCAAGGACATTTGATTCAGTAGGTCGAACTCGTAAGCACACTCCCCGATCATTCTAAGAACTTCAAATGGACTGATGAATCTGGGTGATGGCTACCTCTTATATCCAAACCACTTAATCCCTTTATGAAAACTTATCCTCAAGAATATCTTGTCACCTGTATGAAACTCTAAGGGTCTACCTACTTTGCATTGTGGCCAACCTCTTCTACATTTGTTTGACTTGGTTGTTTATTTATAACACCTCAACCCCCGTATCTTTAAGCATTGGACATGATCGCCATTCTCTTGATAGTGGACTTAACCAACTGGCGGGTCGAGTCGGTGTTACTTTACAAGTGACACACACTTGTTCTTCTCTTTTTCAATATCTCATGCCTTTGTATAAAAATTCAAGAATACAAAATTTTTACTTTAATAAAATTAAGGCAAATTAAAAGAGATAAAAAAATTCAAACTATTTTATTTATAATAGAAAGAAAAATTAAAAGTACTAAAATTCTCAAAGAAATACTAATTATTACTGCAAAAAACTTCAAAATACTTTTCAGTAGAAAAGCATAAAAACTTTGGGCAACATGCCCTTAAAAATTTCAAAAATAATAAGGTAGAAACTTTCTAAGGACTATCCATGTTCAACTGCTTCATATGGTTCACGTTCTTGAAAAATAAGAAAGGAAGGAGTGAACACATAGCCCAGTGGGTCCTTTTCGAACAACCAACTTTCATATTCAAACTCATAACACAATCATAATTCAAATACTTGCAATCATTAGGCATTTCAAACAATAATTTGTTCAAGTCGAGTCTCAGACCAAAAGGGCCTTTAATCCCTTGATGCTCTTAACTAAGTAAGCAGGGCCCACTCGGCATCAACCCGTTAAGTGACTCACAAGGTACTATGGTACATGTCCCTCAAGTACTTAGGTCTGAAAACCATATGACCTAACTCATATGAAAAGATCATCCATAGTGTCGCCTTGACCACTATGATGGTACGTGGTTATTATCACCATTGTCTCAACTTAATTCTCATTTCATTATCTCATAAAATAAATTTCAGAATATGAAATCAAACTAAGACTCAGAATATACACAATCAATTCATGAAACACTCATAAAACATGCATCATACTTTAATTTAAAAGCCTAAGCATGATACTAACATGGCATGGATGATATAATTGTTTAAACATGAATCAAATATGAAAAATTGAAATGAACTTTTCAAATTCTGAAACTAAAAGTGAAAATCTTTGATTTCAGTGAAAAATACACAACTAATGAGTATGCCATAAATTCAAATAAGAACAGAAGAGTGTTCTAGAAATCACTTCCTCCTTGTGACGCTTTCTTCAGAAATTTCTACAGCAATTCCCCCACGTATTAGTGCCGACGAAGATCACCCAAATTACTTCCCCAACCCAAGAAAAAAACTTTTCACACACAAATAAGAAGAAAAAAGGTGGGAATAGGTGCCAAGAAGAGGGCTTAGAGAAAATAAGAGAAAATTTCAACTCTTATTTTTGAAATGAGGGAAGTGAGAGCCTAGGGGGGTTTATATAGGTTTTCAAAAGGGGAAAAATAGAAACTTTTGCGTTTTTCTTAGAATAAAAAATCTAATTTCGTATTTCCTAATTTTAAGGGAGAAATAAGTATTTTTTGGAATTTAAAAACCAATTTTTTGTATTTATCTCAATTTTTCAGTATTTTCGGCTAATTTTTCGATGATTTTCGCATTTTTTCATATTTTATAATTCGGCTATTATTCAATGCATCAGATCATCCTTGAGACATGCACACGAATCTGATCGGATGGTCGAGATCGACACACACGGAGTTGTACAGTGCGTCTTCGCGACCATGGTTTTTCGACTTTGATCGCGGTCGTCCGATCGTCCTTGATTGTCTCTGTCCGTCCGATCTTCGTTATCATGTGCGCTCGGGTGTTGGTGCAAATCGTTTTACGGCCGTCGGATCGTGAGATGAGATTTAGATCTACGGTTTGCAGCCGTTTGATGTGTTTTAAGTTTATTTTTTATGATTTTCAGCCCAATTTCATGTTTTATTTTTGGATTTTTGCCAAATCTTAATCCAAACTGACTTTCTAATCTTGTTTTCATAAAAAATTGCACATATCCTTGTATTTTTGGCTATGATATCCCATGTTATACATTATATTCATATATTTTCTCCCAAAAATCCGTTAAATTGATTTTATTCCTTATTTGGCTAAACTAGGACTTACCAAATTTTTCATTCGTCAATTTCGTACAATTCTCTAAATAAAATTTTAAATTTCATATGAATTTTCGAGTTCTTTCAACCTACCCTCAGAAAAATTTCATCCTTGAAATTTGTATATATTTAGGTATTCCTCGTGAACAGATGCGGGTACTTGGTCTTCATTTCGCTTTCAAGTTCCCATGTGGCTTCTTTTACTTTATGATATTGCCACAGTACCTTCACTAATAGGATATCTTTTATTCTTAGATTTTGTACCTTGTGGTCAAGGATTCTGACCCTGTTTCCTCGTAGGTAGCATCATCTTGAATATTCCCTTCCTCCTAGTAAATTATATGAGAGGGGTCAGGTTAGTATTTTCTCCACATGGATACATGGAATACATTGTGTGCTGAAGTCATCCGATTTGGTAGGTCCAACTCATAAGCACATTTCTCGATTCTTCTAAGTATTTCAAAGGGTCTGACAAACCTTAGAGACAACTTCCCTTTGAATCTGAGCCTTTTCATACCCTTTTGAGAACTAATCCTCAAAAATACTTTGTCCCTAACTTGGAACTCTAATGGTTTTCTTCTTTTGTCAGTGTAACTCTTTTTATGACTTTGTGCAGTAGTCAGTCTCCTTTGTATTAACTTGACTTGGTTGCTTATTTCTTCCACCATGTCTGGCCCAGTTAATACTTGATCTTCAAGTTTAGCCCAACAGGTAAGTGACCTGCAGGGTCTTCCATAGAGAGCTTCGAATGGAGCCATTTTTATGCTTGCTTGATAACTATTGTTATAGGTGAACTCCACCAGGTGTAAGTACTTGCTTCAATTCCCCTTGAAGTCTCAAACGCAAGACCTCAACATATCTTCCAAAATTTGGATAACTCTCTTAGACTGATCATCCATCTGAGGGTGAAATGTCGTACTCATGGTGAGTTTAGTACCCATTTCCTTCTGTAGACTCTGCCAAAACTGTGAAGTAAAGCGAGTGTCTCTATGAAACACGATAGTTTTGGGTACACCATGAAGTCTGACGATTTCTTTCACATAGATTTCTCACAGCTTACTAACTTGGTCTGTGGATCTGATTGGCAAGAAGTAAGCCACTTTGGTGAGACGATCTACTATCACCCAAATGGTATCTTCTCCTCTTTAGTTTCTGGGTAAACCACTAACGAAGTCTATGGCAATGTTATCCCACTTCCATTTAGGGATTGAGAGTGGTTGTAACATTCTAGGGGGTTTCTGGTGTTCTGCTTCCACTTGTTGACATGTTAAACACTTAGAGACGTATTTGGCTATGTCCCTTTTCATTCCTCTCCACTAGTAGGTTTTCCTGAGGTTCTGGTACATCTTATCTCCACTAGGGTGCATGGTGTACTTAATCCGATGAGCTTCATCGAGTATAATTTGCTTGCTCTGTCCCTGTTGAGGTACACATATCCTCTCCCCGAGCCTTAGGATTTTTTAGCATCCATCCTGAAGTCAATATGCTTTCCTTGCATGTTGCGAACCCTTCGCAGGTGACGTCACGACCGGCACAGAATTCCCAAACATGTCAGAGCTCTGACATGTTCGAAAATCCTGTAAGCCTTCCGAACCAAATCACCCAATTTTTTTCTTTTTTCTAAAAAATTTT
>JAJIYU010008743.1:0-17725 GCA_030144865.1 Tinospora cordifolia | reverse complement strand
AGAAGAAGAAGAAGAAGAAGAAGAAGAAAAGAAAGAGAAGGAGAAGAAGTTCTCCTTTGGCTTGTTTTATTGAGAGAGACCAAAGTTGTTGCATCAACTTTGGCCTTGTCTCTGTTTGTTTTTTTTTTGTGCTTTGATATCTGTGTAATCTTTCTCAAAAAAAAAAAAATAAGGGGTCGAATGTTTTTTTTTCAGTACTATTATTATTATTATTATCGCTTTTATTGCTAGAAATGGTGTGTTGGAAAGAGATAGTGAGGATGAAATACAGTAATTAAACTACAATAACCTAGACTATTCAATCCCATCAAGATCTTAGGCAGGGCAATCTAAGGCACATGATCATCAACGTTGGGTTGACGGAATTGTCCAACTTCGTACCTTTCTGGAGTAATTAATAAAGCAAATTGCCCAAGATTTCCAGATTAGTCCAACTTTATGTTTTTTTAGGTATGAACCTTATATCTCAAAGAGGTCATATTTATGTGGGTTGGAATGATTTCATTATCTAAAATGAAGAACGTTTTCCCCCAAAGGATCAGTCCAATAATACTACTTACTGGTAAATAGCGCAATACATCTTTGTGAGTCTTTGCTAGTCATAAAATGATCATCATGGTGGTCATCTATTTTTTTTTTTTGAAAGTGTCAAATTACCTAGGTTTAAAGTTTAAACCCCTTTGAGACATAAATGTTTTTTTTCTTTCAAACTTGAGAAAATGATTGTCCTTTCTTTAGTCAATTGCCATGTCTGTTTTATCAGGTTTTTGTTCCTTCCATGCTAATGTGACGCTACATTTATGTTTCTAAGTTCTCGATTTATTTTGTGGCCTATCAATTTATGCTTCTAGGTTTTGTTTTGAGGATTTTCAAAATCTTCTAATATCGTTGGGTACAAGATTTGGTTTCATGATCACAGTATTTGTGATATACATACTTATGAAATTCAGGCACCCATTCAAAACAATCAGGCAGTCATACAATCATACATATTCATGCTAGTTGTAACACCCCGTAACTTTGCGGTCGTGTCACGTCGTAAGCGAACAATAGTAAATAAGTCAATCGCTCGCGCTCGCGCTCGCGCGAAGGCGCGAGTGATGCGAAAAAGGAAACCCATTGTTTGATTGAAAAATAATAATACTAATAATAGTATGATAAAACGATAATTTATGTTTTATAGATATGTATAAATAGCGAAAATAATTAGTTGCTGGTTATTATGAATTAGAAAAAAAATAGTAATGGTAATAATAAAAATAATAAATAAATAAAAAGATATAGACTTTAGAAATAATATAATCTATGCCAAAAAAATAAAATGAAAATTGAGAATTAGATAATTTAAGAAATTTAAATTTAATAATCATTGGTTATGAGATGTTAAATTAACCAAAATAAGAATAATAATAATAATATTTGATTTAATTTTTTAAAGATTTATATGTATACTTATGCATGTATATCTTATATGAGGATGGTTAAAATAAGGAAATACATATTCATGAAATTATAATAGAAATTGACTAAGCTAACTTGAGCAAACAAATGAGGAGAGGAACGTGGCGTACTGAAGACGCCGGAACAGGGAGAACCAACTGGAAAATTCGGGCGGTGGCTTGTGGCGTGTCGAAGAAGGAGTTGGAACAGGAAGAAACCAGAACACTCGAGTCGGTAGCTGAAGAATATAAATAGAAGAGTAAGAGAAGCAAGCAGAACATGAGTTGCTGCTGCTGTTACGTGCAAACGAAGAAGAAGCAGAACGTTGGTGCGTTCTGTCGTGCGTATGAGGTAGAAACAGGGCACGATGAGCTCTGTTGATGGTGCTGGAATGGAATGACCAAATGAAAGGAAGAGAAAAGATGGAATCTGGTGAGTGCAATTGCCACCATTGCAGTCTCGGATGCTGCATGCCGCGGGTAGATTGAAACAGAGCCAAGGAAACGAACCTGAGCAACGGTGCTCTGGTTTGTATAACCAAGGCTGCTGCAGGTTGTGGTTGAGGAGTGAGGGCGTCCAGCTGATTCAAAATGAAGAACAGAGGGCAGAACGAGAAACAGAGCCAAGAGGCTCTGTTGTGGCTGCTGCTCGAACGAAGAACAGAGTAATCGGGTTGCTCTGTTCTAGAACGAGAATGAAGGGGTTGCTGCCACTGAAAACAGACGAAGAATGAGAAATAAATGGGGAGACATGCTTCTGCCGTTAATTGAAGAAGAAGAATTAGAGCCACGTTGCTCTGCTTTGGATGGCTGCTGGTGTGGACGGAACAAAGAAGGAAGCAGAGCAGCTTATTGCTGCTGCTACTGGGGTGCCGAACAGAGGAAGAAGCAGAACTCTTCTACTGTGCTGGACGCCGAGCTACTGCAAACCAAACGAGAAAGAAGAAGAAGATGAAGAACAGAACAGAGCAGCAAAATTTGCTGCTGTTGCTCGCTGGCTGCCGAACAGAGAAAGCCGAATGAAGAAGATGGAGATGGCTGCTGCTGGTACGTGACTTCTGAGTTGAACAAGGGCTGCTGTTGCAGACCGAAGAGGAATTGATGATGATAAAGAAGGATGCTGCTGTGTTCCATTGAAACGGAACAGGGATTGGGTGTGGTGCTTGCTGGTGGCGTGGAAAGAAGAAGAACAGGAAACAGGGGCTGGATGTTGCAGATTTCTGCCGCTGTGGGACGGTGATGCATGAGCAGAGGAACGATGATGAGCTGCTGGGAATTGGGCTGCACGGTGAACTGAACACGGTCCGGTGGTACGTTGTAGTGGCAGTTTCTTCATTCATTAGTCATTGATCAGATTAAAGAGGTAAGGGGTTAATGAATTAGATCATTTAAAATTAACATGTTAATAGGTAAACCAAAGTATAACGGTATGAATGTAGATTAAATAATACCATAAGATAGCATAGGAAATCTATATACATTAGGATGTCGTAATTAGAATTAAAGGTTATAAAATATTGAGAGTTGAGGAACTAAAGAATTAATTTATGGGCCTTTCATTTATTCATTTAAGTGGTTAATTAGTAGTTAAATCAAGATCACTAAATTAAATATTTATTCAAGAAATTAAACATCAAAATTAGGGAAATTATGAGTAATGTAAATTAGATATGTTCAGCTAATAATGAAAGTATAAAGTAGCTTACCAAAATATTATAAAGTTTCAAATCAAATATAAGGAACATAACTGATATATATATTGTCTAGAATAAAAGAGTCAATAAGCTACCTATCTTATACTAGTAAAATTTATGAACGAATGTCCACTTATTTAATACAAACATTTAAACTTAGATCAGTTATCTAGTAGTCTAAGATCTAAATTTAGGAAATTAAATGAACATAAAGTAATTAAAGGGACACTCAATTAAATCATAACAAGACTTTGTTGTTAAGAAAAGATTAGAAATCTCAGTTATAAAGAAGACTATAGATTTAACCAATAGAAGTCTTATTTTGTTTGTAATTATTCTGTGAATAATTAGACTATAATAAAAGAAAGAGAGAGTAAAGAATGTTTAATCCAATAATACAAAGATCCTCGAATAATGTGTCAAATTCTTCGTGAACATTAGTAGTAAGAAACTAATAGAAATATTTATCAAGAAATCGTACGCTATAACTATTTTGCAGATGAAAAGCTCTAGGATGATCGTAGCGACACAGGAGTAAGAAATCACCAAGAATTTAGGTGGGTGTGATTTTCTCTCTCACATGTATTATGCAGATTTAAAATTCAAGACATTTGTTTGAATAGATTCTAGGTTGTTAATATTTTTAGGAAATTTGAATTGAATTGTTGGTATTGTTGAATGTTGTGTGATGACTGGTTTCTTGATCATGGCATGTTTTTATATGAGACTATGCTTATAGATTTCATCGTTTGATCATTTATTTTACCATGCCAATGTTGGATATTATTTGTTTTGCTTGCTATGATATGAATGATGCTTTGGTGAGATTGAATCAACTGTATTAAACTAAAAGAAGACAAAGGTTTATTAAGAATCCACGTACCGGTGCGATTGACGAGCCGCAAAGCTGATCGTAGGTATTCCCACCCTGAGCTGACTATGACAGCTCGAAGCCTTTGGGAGACAATACGACGTCATGACAATTACTCTCTCTCTTGGACTGTGATACTGAGATATGATTGATTTTGGATGGTACCACCTGAGGCCTCTATGATTATGATTTGATTGGATCACAGGGAATACCGAGAGGTATCTCAACCCTCTTCCGGTCTTAACTACAACCAAAACCAAACAACTGTTTGAAACGCCTAATGTTTGGAAGTGTTTGTAATGTTTTGGATTGGGTCTGTATAATGCATGCGATGTGTAGGAATGATCCACTAGGCTTTCGAGCTCACCCATTATATTTTTCAGGTACACTTGGACGTAGGATCTATGGACCACGTCACAAGACCTGCACTTTGTTTTGGACACCTCATGGGGAGGTTGTCGGGGATAGGCGATTTGGAAGTCTTGCTTTAGATATTTCACTGGATTATTGTAACATATTTTCATTGGTTTAATTTCAACTATTTTATTTTTCGATGGTTTTCCTCGTGTAACAGATTGGTTTAACTAAATAGTTTGAAAGGTGTTTTCGCTGCTTTACTTAAGATTTATTTGAAAAACTTACTATGATTTTCTCTATATTGTACATGATATCTTTATAGACTTAGACTTGTGAATTAAGGATTTTGAACTGAACTTTGAAGAAAAGATATTTTGACAAAAAAGAATTTTAGTAGCATCTCGATTTTCATCGGATGACGATCCACACGTGACACAACACGTGAACAGAGGTCCGATCGAAAATTGGGGTGTTACACTAGCATAGTGAAATTCTAAGCTTCCGCCTATGCTTCCAAGTTCATGTGTCTCATACCACCCTTACCCTTCATCATAGACTTCTACCTAGAGATTTCACTACACCCAATTAATTTCGCAAATGTCTTGATTTCTAAGACTTCCCAAGCCTCACTATACTTGACTGTCCCATACTAGCCAAGCATAGGAAAACAAGTTCGTCCAAAGCCTCACTATACTTGACCCGTCATTCTCTGAGTTCAAGATTCCTCTACAGCCTTGAATCTTATGCGTCCCATACCACATAGAAACCAAAGATACAGGATCCTCTCGATCTCGTGCGCTGACCAAACAAGTGTTCATTTTTCACACATTTGCAATCTCTAACTTATGCCCTAAAAGTTTATTCATGATTCACTGTGCCACCCTTGGCAACCCCCAAGTCTCTATTTAAGGTTTCTTCCCTAAACCTAGGTTCTCAAATCTTTGTTGGCATCTCATTTAAAACATAGTGAATTTCTAGCCCTCAATTACCACCTCCTTGTTTTATCTCGTAAGAAAATAAGTGTGTTCTTCAACTCCGACTACTCGTATGTGCTGGTGGGACAACCTCCAAATCGGACGACGAGACCGAAGTCTACTTAGCAATCGTGCTTTCTAGAACGGGATAACCCATCTCCCTTTCAATGTTTAGCTTTACTCGGGACAAGGCTTACCCACTATCAGCTCAACTTGTAATCTTTGTATCCAAACAAAGCCGTTGAAAACATATATCTCTTTTCAAAAGCAATTTTTCAAAATCATTTCAGTTTCCGAAATAGAAGGTAGGGCTTCTAGATTAAATAAATAAATAGTCTTACCAGACTAGTCAATTCCTTCTAATTCTTGCCCAAGGCATCTAAAGCCTATGCTTTGATACCACCTTTGTAACACCCCACCTCCCGAGTCCCATCTTCCACGTCATCTGACGGTTCAACTCTCTTTGATAAAAAATCTTGGGATGCCCAGGAGACGGGCCCGTGCTACATTTTCTTCTTCTTGAACCCAAATCCATTAGGGTTCCTGTGTACATTAGTCTATGTACAAAATGACATCATGGTAAATAAGATTCTTCATTTATTCATTCAAAAATTTCGAGTACAATAATCTATTATAGCAAAAAATAAATTCAAAGCTAAAATACGTTATTTAGCTTGGGTCGATGCGCCCTACATTGAAATAAATAAAAATTTTCAATAGATAAATCTCCTTGTAAGCTGATTAATTCCCTGAGATGTGAAAAATAGGGGGGTGAGCTAAAAAGCTCAGTGAATCATTCCATCTATTTAATCCATTATTTCAACCAAACAATGCAAGCATATCAAATACTTTCAGAGATTAATTCGATTCAACCAATATATTAATTCAGTCGTAATTTAAACCGAATGAGAATGACCTCTGTGCTCCAAATCTAGGGAGAGAGATCAATTCTGAAACTCAAACCCATCTCTAGTGGGATCATTCTTGAAACCCGTTCCATTCTAGTGTTAGTATTGACAGCCAGTTCCAATTCTACATGGAACACAGAAAGTCCCCCATACCGGTACGTGGTTGAAATCTTATTTAATCTTATTTTTGTGTGCAAGAGCATAGTAAATAAATATTTCAACAGTAATTAAACATACTAATAGTATAACATCTTAAATCAACAGAAGCATAGATTTTCGATTTCTGATGTAGAAGATCGTACGAGACGCAACTACAGAGCATACTCTCTCAAATAGAAAAACGACTTTCAATTTCTGATGTAGAAGATCGTACAAAACGCAACTACAAAGCATACTCTCTTGGTCATGCAACATGATAATTGAATGACAAATACAAAGAACAAGAATAAAGACAAAAAAAATCAAGCTAACCAAACAAGCAAGCATTATCTAAGTCAAAATAATAAATTAAAAGAAAGGAAAGAAACTCACCTTGAGATCGCTTCCTAAATTCTTTGTAGCACTTCGTTGCTACTACTTCGCGAACTATTTAGAATAGTTCAAGCAAAGAAGAACTAGAACTAAGGTTGCCAAGAAGGAGGCAAAAAGAGAGAGAGCAAGAGAAATTTTTAACTCTTGTCTTTGGGATGAATGAAATGGGTGGAGTAGGGGGGTTTATATAGGGCCCTCTTCCAACTAGTGTTTCTATCTTTCCAATGTGGGATTATCATTTCCTACATATGCATACTTTAACATCACATCAAATGAGATATTTCATTCATGAATGCATTTCCTTTACACATAATACTTCTCTATATATATTACTATCATACTAAACGAAATATTATTTTCATGAGTACATCTAATTAATACTTTATACACATACTTTTCTATATTAATATCATACTAAAAATATTATTTTCTTATTCAAATAGAGAAGCGTATATTTACCCAACATTTCTTTATGTTTAATGTTAATCAATGCATATCCCTTTATACTTCTATGCTAACTAATTAATTGCATATTAATGACAAATATATATATATATATATACATATATGTGCTAATAAAATGTGTTTTAAACTCAAATTTCGGTTATTAAGTCACTAAAATTTCAGGTATTACAATTATTACGTCACTAAAATTTTAGGTATTACACCGGCACGGTGGCCCGACAAACCCTCTCACCAAGACGAGTTCGCCCAATCACTGTTAAGCCCTTTCCAAATCTCATACAATCAAACGATATCAGAATAATTGGAACACTTAAAAGCAAAAGTAAGCAACAACCAAAACGGAAGCATTTCATTTACATTAGTCTTGTCTAAAATACATATTTGACCTTTTAGACTAGTACAATAGCAACCACCCTTAAAGAAAAGAAAAAGGACCAAAGGAAGCTGAGACAGGAGTCATCAGGGAGTCAGGTAATCACTACGCCTTTCCCCTTGTCGATTGTTGTAGAACCTGAAATGATGATAGAGTAGTGAGCCTATAATCAACGTGGCTCAGTGAGTAGGAAGTTCAGCATGTCATCTATAACCAATATTCCAAAACAATGCAAATATGTATGAGCAGTAAAGATGGCATGGCATTCAAAAGCATGGCATAGCATAAAAATAATTATGCAACACTTTCATAAAACATCGCAAATTCATGATAGTTAAATACGTATCCAGGCTAGGTTAACTCAACAACCCAACCTATGGTCATTGCTCAAACGGGTCGTAAGTCAGGCATACTGGCCACTTGAGCGGGTCGTAAGCTAGGCGTGCTTCTTGAACACCCTAACCCCAAGCTCGGTCCTTAAGTGTCATCACTCGAGCAGGTCAGAAGCTAGGCACGTTAACCATACGCCCTAACTCCGTGTTCGGACCTCGAGTTAGATCTCGTCGTGTACCCTGACCCTGCGCTCGGATCTCGAGCCCTTGGTCTCACTACCGTGTACATCTAAATATCTCAAAACCAATTAGATGTATTTAAATCTTGTGAAACCATTGAAACCATGACATATCATGCACTTCTATGCAAGGAAAAGAAATCACAAAAGACACTTGAGTCAAACTACTCACAGGGATGCTCCGCTCCTGACGCTCCTCTCGCAACCGGTCGCATCCTGCTAGTACTGGATCCTGCAAAATCATCGTAACTTCGCATCATTAACATGGGACTTGGCTCATTCTAACCGTAACATCATCGGTCAATCAATAACTTGACCTAGGCAAGAATAGTTCACCTATGTTTGTTCAACTTGCCTTAGTTACTAAGTCGATTTGATTGACCTTGGTCAATCTTGGTCAACCCTAGTCAACCTATCACTTGCTGACCTAGCTGGTCAACGAGTCCCTACTAGTCAATTCTGGTCTTCATGGAGTCAATTGGGCCAAAAAGGGGTCAACATTCTCAATTCCCATAACTTAGGCACAACATTAGCCTATGACCCTATCTGCACAACCATTTTCCTGATTTTTCTACGGGCAATCCGTACATCAGATTTGCACCATACTTTTTAGAATTTTTCTAGACTCTTTAAAATTTCCCCAGAATTTTGAATCACAATTTTTGGACCTCATTTACTAGGGTTTCCAAGGATGATAACAGAAACTGTACAGATCCAGTATACCCTGTGATAGGCAGTGACTGTTTGCCTGAATTGACCTACCTATACTTATCAGAATGCTCTGAAATTTTGTAGGAAACTTCTAGATATATCTAAGGATCTCTCCACCAAATGTCAGCTCAATCTACCAAGGTTTGGTCAGTTAATTTCACCTCATAAATTTCAGCCAAATTGCAGGAAATTTGTGGGTTCATAGATTCTACTATCTTTCTAGTGTTCTTTCCCCCCATTGAACTTATCATTTCATGAGGCATTTCTTGTGTCTACTTACAGTATGTGGGTCATAGAACATTCATTATTCAAGAATACTCTGAATCAGTAACATGTAACATCAAAAACATGTCTATCATTCCATCAATATTCTGCTATATTCTAAAGAACACAAGAAATTTGTTTTAGCACCCTAACAATCATGGCATACTAGTAAGTGTAGCAAATCATACACACAAAGGTTCAAGGTCAAGTCTTTATACCCTTCTGAAGTCTCTACTATTAGGTCTAAAATGCCTCTGACTTTAGTCCAAATGGGTGCCTTCAGGTGTCCCAAATATGGCTCTAAATCCGGTCTCAAACTGTTTTTGTCGGCACTGTTGCAACAGTAAGTCTAACAGTTAGCGATAGTGACTTATAAAAGACATTACACGTTTCAATTTCTTGTTTCTATCACTTGGACACTTGAATACTCATGATAAGGAGTAGAATGATGAATTTTTACCTCAGGGACGTGCCTAGAGTGGTTCAAGAGTGAGCTTTCCAAAAGTTGCTCCAACTATCTCTATTACACAGCTGTAACAATGAGTAAGTAATCAACTTCAATGGTCCGAAAATCATGTACAAGGCCCTATTTTTCGTTGTTTAACTCTTGGAGGTCAAAGTACATAGGAAAATGAGGAGAGTGAACAATTTTACCTCCAAAAAAGAACTGGAAATGGCCAAGATTCAAAGCTCCAAAGGTGGTTCCAACACACACTTTCTGATTTTTTTTGGGTTTAAACTTGCAAACATCACTTTTTTTGATGATTTATGCTTCGGACGGCTCCAAGATTGGGCAATGGTGATACAAGATTCAAATCAAGCTATAGTTTACTGGATTTGGTTGAGAATTGAGGAAGATCTACGCTAGGGAAGTTGGCTACAGAAATCTGGAATTTTTGGACTTGAGCTCAAAGAAGACCTTTTGTTGCATGGGGGTGCTTGCTTGGCAAAGATGAGGGTGACATGTGGCTATCCAGGTGGCACTCAACCTTACATGCTGGATGCCCAGTTGGCAGCATTCATTGGCCACAATAGAGGCCATGAGTTGATGGCAAAACCTTGGATTCTAAACCATGAGCTCGCATGATTTTGTATTAAAATTCTGCTGGAAATTCGTCAAAAATTCCAAAATTTTGGCCAAAATTGCTAAAACCCACATAAAGGACAACACAAAGGGGTTGGACCCCTCTTCATTGGGTGCATGGGCCGATCGGGCGGACGGGCCCACCCATGCGCCTGGACCAGGTTCGCGCGGGCTTAAGCCTAGAGATGAAAATAGCCTGGAAAACATGCTGTTGACAAGTTTCAAACCCAGAAAACTGAGAAGGGAGTGTTGATCTAAACTTCGAGCTGCTTGTTCACCATTCATCCGAGGCCCATTTTGGACGTATGATAGCTTTTTGAAAAGGTTCAAATGTCTACTTTAACTTTCCTTTTGTATGAAATAGCAGAAAACAAGGCCAAAGTGGACTACTCATCAACTGTGACAACAGTTTTTCAGAAAAGTAGTATTGGAGGCAACTTTGGACCACCAGTTGAAGTGGATAAAAGCATCGGATCAAGACGAATTTTGAAGTGATTAAAGCTCACGTTGAGGACTACAAGAAGGTATAAGTTTCGAACGATAACCATTTGTGAATATGCTTTACCATGCTTGCCAATGTGCCTTGTTAGTTTGGATTTTAGGACTTAGAATATTTTCTGAAAAATCCCTTAGGTTTGCTATGATGGAACTTGAACTTGAGGGTGATAAGGGTTATACTTACTTGTTGTTTTAGATGATACTTAATAGATAGTGTTTAGGGATCTGAAACCTTTCAAAATCAGTAAAATAGACCCTTGGATCAGTGTTGTAGAGAGGGGAAATTAGGCACTTAAAACAACTTAGAAAACTTGGAAATTAAAAATCAGTTTCAGGATAGAGAAGTATCAGATCAGTTGACTGACCAAACGTAGGTATTTTGAGTTGAAATTTAGTGGAGAGGTCACTGGACATGTCAACATTGAGTGTGCCAAATTTCACCCCTATCTGAATTGTTTAGTTTGGTCAATTGAATACATAATTGATTGCTGGAAACATGCAGTCCGAGAATTCAACTTTCCTGATATCCCTATTAAAAATCAAAGCAAACAATGTCCAAAAATTGTAAAATAAAATTCTATTAACTTTTTGGAAAGAATAGATCAAATTTGTAAATTCTTACATAAATCCAACGGTTGGATTGATCACAGACAATTTGGAAAATTTACTGCTAGGAAGTGTGAACCCAGAAGTTCCTGTGATTCAACTGAAAATTCTGAGATTAAATTAGATAGGCAAACCTCTGTCGATTGAGCTAAAATTTGGTAGAGTGATTCCTAAGTATGTATAGTTTATGCCTACCAAATTTTAGAGCAATATGATATGGATAACTGGGTCAAATTAGGCAAACAGTCACTACCTGTCATACAGAATCCGAGAACACATAGTCCCTAAAATCTTAGCTAAAAACACTATCAAATGAAGTCCTAAAATCATGATTTAAAATTCTGGGTGAGGTTTAAGGAGTCTAGAATAGATTTGAAAATTTTGATACAAATCCAATGCACGAATTACCCGCAGAAAAATTGAAAAAAAATTGTTGCGCAGTTAGAGCCTTAAGCTAAAAATGTGACTAAGTGTTGGGAGTTGGTATTTTGAACCAATTTTGAGCCAATTGGCCCATTTTGACCCGATTTGGGCACAAATTGACCAACAGTGACTAGGATGACCACATTGACCAGAGTTGGCCGAGTTTGATAGATTGACCGAAATGGTTCGAGTCGATCAAAACTGAGTAGGGACAATGAGATTAGATATTGGGCCACTGTATGGATAGAACTAAGATTGAGTTTGATTGATGCAGATTCGAAAGAGTACCATGGGACTAGATCAGTTGTCGACGGGAAATCAGTGTGCAGGACCCGAGGTGAGTAGTTTGACTCAAGTGTCTTCTATGATTTCTATTCCTTGCATAAACTTGTATGATATGTCATGGTTTCAATGGTTTCACAAGATTTAAATACATCTGATTGGTTTTGAGATATTTAGATGTACATGGTAGTGAGACCAAGGGCTCGAGGTCCGAGAGTGGGGTCAGGGTACATGATGAGATTTGACTCGAGGTCTGAGCGAGGGGTTAGGGCGTATGGTTAACGCGCCCAACTTCTGACCCGCTCGAGTGACAGCACTTGAGGACCGAGTGCAGGGCTAGGGTGTTCGAGAAGCACGCCTAGCTTACGACCCGCTCAAGTGACCAATACACTTGACTTACGACCCGCTCGAGCGATGACCATAGGTTGGGTTTGTTGAGTTAACCTAGCCTAGATACGTTTTTAACTATCATGGATTTGATATGTTTTATGAAACTGTTGCACTATTTATAACTGTTTTCATACTATGCCATGCTTTTGGATGTCATACCATCTTTACTGCTCATGCATACATGCATTGTTTTGAAATAGTGGTTATGGATGACATGCTGATCTTTCTACTCACTGAGCCATGTAGTTTTTGGGCTCACTACTCTATCACTATTTCAGGTTCTTCAGTGGCGGATAAAAGGAAAGACGTGGTGATTGCCTGATCCCCTGACAATTCCTGCCCCCTTTCTTCAGTCTTTTGGTTTAGAGGTTGGTCACTCCTTGTTTGTGTATAAGTGGTCGTGTATGTATTTTGGACAAGACTACTATGTAATGAAATGCTTCCGTTTCGTGTATTGCTTACTTTTGCTCTTAAGTACCCCAGTTATTCTGATATTGTCTGTTGTATGAGTTTTGGAAAGGGCTTAACAGTGGTCGGGCGAACTCGACTTGGTGAAAGGGTTCGTTGGGCCACTATGCTGGTCTGGCCACCCTTGGCTTAGAGCAGGGGGTCCGACAATAATCCTTGTACCAATTTCTTGACCCTTATACCGTACCTTGTCAATAGAAAATGCTTTAGCTAAAAAAGACAAATTTGTAAACAAAAAAATAGATTGACAAATAAATTTCAACATATGTTATGTGTGCAAATAATTAATCCAACAAACTATAAATTAAACTTTACTTATAATTTCAAGAGAATTAAATAAAATATATTATATAATTGAAATGCGCTACATAAAATGTTTGAGAGATAAAAAACAATGAGAAATAATTTTACTTTCCATACATGAAAAGAGGTCCTTCCTTGATTCACACCAAAAGTAATCCTCATATGCAATTATATTCGCTTGTTTAAAAAATTTCTCTATCCATGAGAAAAATTAAAATACAAACACAAATGTAATTCTCAAAGTCAAATACATTACATGATTCAAAGAATCTGAAAGATATCCATCATGTTTCTTAATACCTCTATGAGAATGATGACGAAATAAGTAATCTAATGTAAAAGAATTATGGATATCGACATTATATCTGTAACAAAGTATTTTATGCTTTTGGAGTGCTTATAAATGCTCAAATTCTAGACATAGTTTCTAACTAAAAGAACTAGAGTCAGTACGATTAGTTAATGAACAGTGTATAGAATGAAGCATAGTAGTAAGTAAGATGCATGTAGTAAGTAAATAACACACAGAGGTTGGTTATGCAGTTCAGACAACTAGCCTACATCTATAGGGCTCCGCCCAGGGTAAAAGATTCTACTATCTTTTGCAAGTTACACTACTTCACAACAGGAACAAACCTACGGCAGTACACTTCAAACGAAAACCTTCGTGATGTCCTTAAGACCTAAAGACCACTATGAAACTCTGTGAACAGACTATCAGCCTACATGACAATGACCACTATCTTGCTGAAAACACCTACAGAGAATCCAACATTTTCTACATTATCTTGATCACTCAATAAAACAAGAATAATAAAATTACAACTTTTGACTCTCAATACAATGATTCGAACTTGTCTAAACAATGTTTTCTTCATAGCTCCAAGTGATAATGAAGGAGTTAGTCGCTTCTGTATATAAAAGCTTTAGTCAAAGCCTTTTTTTACAGACAGAAATTCTAGGCGACTTTCTAGGCATACTGTGAGCTATGATGTGATATTGTGAGCACAATTGTCAAGATAATAGATTTTCATAAATTCATTTCTTTCCAAGAGCAGCAACGATTTTTTGCAATTTCCTTTTTCTTCAAATTTGAACTATCTAAAATCTTTTGAAGACATTAATCGTCCTATTAATTTCTAAATATATTGCCCAAGATTTTGATTTCTATTTCAGGGAAAGATGAATGCAAATTTTTTAAATCTTTGAATGTCTTTAACATATGAGAAGTTTCTATATTCAAGAAAGTTCAATACTTTTAAAACAAAAACCTACCACCATTAAGGAGGAAGAGAAAATCACCAAAATATGATTTTGAAAACATTTCTTAAACTTAAAATCTGTTTCAACCGTTGTATTTCCAAATGAAAGATATGCAACATGCCAGTTTTTAAAATAGTACGCGATATCCCAATAACAAGCACAACACAATATTCAGTTTCTAAAGACCCGCACCAAAAATATTCAATTTTCTATGTTCATTAACTGTTCTAAAAGGTTAATATTATTTCCGAAAAATCTAAAGCACCAAAAATTTGCCAAGAATGATTTTAGAAATATTCCATAAGGTTTGAAATCAGTCCCAATGGTTATGCACTATTTTTTCAAAAAATAGTATGCAATATTATTCAGATTTCTAAAATCTGATGACTACACATAATATTTAGTTTCTAAAAACAAATAGCAGCAATATTCCGATTTCTATCACAGTACACAATAGTCAATAATATCTCAAGCAGCAACTGTGATGACCCATAGTTTTGATTCACAAAATTTATGGGTTCAATACATGTATTTTTTGGAATTTTAATGAAAATATACAAATTTTCTCAATTTTTCCTATTTTTAATCATTTATTGAAGAGAATTCAAATAATTGGAGAAAAATACATGAAATCATAAGGAAAATATAATTTTTGAAGAAATATGATTTTTCAAAAAGATTATTAAAATTTTGGAGTAATTATGAAATTTTTGGGGTAATTAATGAATTTTTGGGGAGAAAACTATAATTTTTGGGTGGATTATTCAATTTTTGATAATTAATAGTATGAATATTGAAAATTTGTCTAAAATTAAATATTTGGAAGAGATTATGAATCAAGGAGAAAATTTTGAAAATTTTGAGTATATACATGTGTTTATATATGTATGTGTATATATATATATACACAAAAAGGGGAAAGAATAAATAGGAATACAAAAAAAATTACAATTGGACCGAATTCAGGCACACAAGCCGAAAATCAACTTAGTTCGTGGGCCTGAGCCAATCAGTTCGATTGGAATTTTTTTTTGTTTTTTTTGTATTTCTATTTATTCTTTCCCTTTTTGTATATATGTACAAAAAGGGGGATAGAACAAATAGAAAAACAAAAGAAACGAAAAAAAAACAATTACAATTGGATCGAATTCGAGCACACGAGCCGAAAATTGACTTGGGCCTGACCCAATCGAGCCAACGAGACAGACCCGTGGCTCGTCCTAGGCCAGTCGAGCTCGTAGGTCGCCCAGGGCTCGCTTGCCTGGGCGGCCCATGTGCCCAAATACCAAATCTCATTCATTTTTGCTCAAGTTTTTTGAATTTTTTTGGGTTTTTCATGCGAGAAAACCAGCAAAACACCTGCTTTTGAACCCCAGGTTTTGCAATCCAATCACACCTCTGCGTTGGCCAATACATGGTGCCAACAAGTCACATTGCATAGAAGCACATCGGTCACGTGGATGGTCACATGGCACTCTCATTGGCCATGCAAAACCACCTCAACATGCAACAAAACCCCATTCTTGAGCAAGATTTCCAGTTCCCAGTTCCTGTAACCCATATTCCAGAGTTCATATCTCCTTCATTCCAAGTTCATTTTCTCTGAACTTTAGCTGATTTCAAAGCTCTCACATCCCTCTCAAAGAACCCCCAAACCCTTTCTCAAAATGCACAAACACTAACAAGGAAAACAACCACGAAAAGGTATTGTTGGCCACTGTTGCAACAGAAATCTACAGAAAAATTGTGTTGGTCTGATCTTTAAGGGAGTGATTCCCAACCTATCCGAGATCTATTCTTGAGATAAAAGCACTCATTTTCTTCCTTGTCATGTGTATTTCGACCTTCAAGTGATAGAAATTAGAATCTGATATCCTAACCATGTTTTATAGAGCCTTGAAGTTGACTTTGCTCATTGTTTCAACAGTTTCAACAGGAAATAATTCTGAGAAGTGTTTTTGAGGCATCATTTAAAGAGGCTAGGGACATCTATTTGGGATGAATTTGAGGCGTTTTAAACTTCACACCAGAGGCTAAAAGAAGGTATAAACCCCAACCCCTAACCCTCTGTATGCACAAATTTATGTTCATGCCAAAATGCCTACTTACATGCTGATTTCTGGTACCTAGAAAAAATTCTTAAATTGTTGATATGTGATATGTTGTAGGGTGCATTTAGGAATGCTTATGGCCATGATTGCTTACTGTTTTGAGATGAGATTTGAACTACCAATATTCTGGAACCTAATTTATACAAAACATGTATGATAGGGCCTCAAATCAGTAGGACAATATATATGCATAGGCACTTGAAAAACCATAGGAAATTGAAGTTTTGAACAATCTGCTGCATGACAAAAAACTAGGAGACTAGTTGATTGACCAAACGTAGGTATTTTGAGCTGGAATTTGGTGGAGAGGTCCTTGGATACGTCAAGATTGTGTGTACCAAAGTTCAGCCCAATCTGAATTCAATAAGGGGGTCAATTGACGCACCAATATTTGACTGTCTATCATATGAGGTACGGGATTTCACAGTCCCTATTAATGCACTTAGAAACCTTAGTAAATGGTGTGCAAAAATCAAAAATTAAAATTTTGGTGAAGGTTTAGATACTGTAGATTAAATCTGAAAAGTTTCGCATAAATCTAACTTACGGATTAGTTACAAAACAATCGACAAATTCACCGCGCGAAGAGGGCAAATGCTTGAGTTTGGGCTAAGTGTTGAAAGTTGGAGATTTTTGCTTAATTGGACCAATTTTTACATAACTCAATTGGACCCAAATTGACTAAGGATAACCAAAATTGATCATGTTGACCAAGTTTGACCGATTTACTGTGTAATATTTGAAATTTTAGTGACGTAATAACCGAAATTTGAGTTTTAAAACAATTTTATTAGCACATATACGTATATATATATATATACATATATATATTTGTCATTGGTATGCAATTAATTAGTTAGCATAGAAGTATAAAGGAATATACGTTGATTAATAATAGACATATAGAATTGATGGGTAATTATGTGCTTCTCTATTTGAATAAGAAAATAGTATTTTTAGTATGATATTAATATACAAAGGTATGTGTATAAAGTATTGATTAGATGCACTCATAAAAATAATATTTTGTTTAGTATGATGGTAATATACATAGAGAAGTATATGTGTAAAAGAAATGCATTCATGAATGAAATATCTCATTTGGTGAGATGTTAAAGTGGGCATATGTAGGAAGTGAT
>JAJIYU010008742.1:0-17718 GCA_030144865.1 Tinospora cordifolia | reverse complement strand
AGCTGTTAAAAAAGGAATATGAAGCATATATCTCATTCTCGTAGACAGGACCTAGCATATATCTCATTCTCGTAGATAGGACCAAGTATAATTTGTCACTCAAATAACTTAGCCATGGTCCAAAGCTCAAAATCATTTGGATCTTGGTAGTTCTCGCCAGTTAAATAAGAATTTTGCCATGGTACTAATGCCAAAAGGAGATGCCTAGAGGTAGTTCCCATAATTCCTATACTTCATGATGATGCATGCTAAGTGATTATATGATGTCACTCCAGCCAAACTCACTCTTAAAAGGTGAGGATGAGAAAGGGTCATGTTGAGTAAATTTGACCCAAAAATTGAAACAACCAACTATGTTCCTTGGACTCTTTATTTTAGGATAACATAACCGTCTCTAACACTTCATGATACGAATTAGGTCTAGGATATGTGTCCAATGCTTCTAAATTTTAGAATATTAAAATGTACGTTCTCCAATAGAAAGGAGAGATGGTATGAACGAATATAATGACTATAAGTGAAATTTGCTTATATGAAAGGTACAAACATACAGTAAAAATGTAAAACGAAGACAGAAACAAAAGAATAATATATAATATAGTTGTTTCTCAATATCCTAGAAATTTAAAACGAATAAATTGGACCTCTAGACATGGAATTGTTTCAAACAGCCGTACCCAAGTCCAAGTAAAACAGCCACCCAATTTGATAGACCTTTCTTTATTGTCTAAACAAAGAAAAATTTTTGATTCAGAAAATAAAACAAAATATTTCTTTTTTGCAACTACACCAGATTTAAACAATCAAACATCTAGGTCAACCAATCTCGGGTTTGCTTACTACAACTTTTGGAAAAGTGCCTTTTGAAACAAACCATTAACAACTAGCTCCTCCAAAACACATAATAATTACTTTTTCACCACATTTTGGTCTAAAAGAAATTGTTGTTAAATGGCCAAAAAACTACTTTTGTTCCAAAAAGAAAGTGCAACTTCTCAAGGCTCAACCTATGTTACTTAAAATTGGGTATGGGTGTCAAATATACATAAATATCTAAAGATCCATCTCATACGTTTTCAACTTCTAGGGTACGAGAACTCAACCAAATCAAATATTTCTTTCCTTTTTTCTTCTTTTCATTCATTTACTGTGTCATTTGCTCCTCCAATTAAATGAATTTCACCCACTGCCATTATTTTCTTTCATACACTTTCCTTCAATGAGAAAATATATATAATAATTTAAAATTTAAAGTGACGGACACTAGTATGTCAGGCCAAAGTAAAGAATCCAAATAACAAAGAGCTCGACCAAATGGGGTCATCATTGAGTGACCAAAATCTGCACCCAAGAATAATGTTACTTATGCATGTCCAACAAAGTCAATTAGTAGACTGAACTGGCTGAATTAATCAAAGACTCAAAAGTATCAAGTCAACAAAAAAAAAAAAAAGAGTAAGGTTCAAAGTAAGATCTAATGCTCTTGTTCCTTAAAATAGAAAATGAAAAAAAATCGAAGAGAGAGGGTTTGTGTGTGTTTGTGCACACATAGACATCCTATCAGCAATGGATTCATGTCATTGAACCCAACCTTGTAAGAATTAAGTGATCATAATTGTATCTGAGTGACCCCTATTACTCAATAAAATCTGACTAAACTCAAGGGGGTTGAGTAAAGTTTGTCAGGTGCTTCAAAGTGTAAAGCACACCCTTATACCATTTGGTCATGAGAACTAGTTGTAATAAGATGCACCTTTATAGAAACACTACATGTTAGAGTATAACTTATACTAATTACTACTTGATGAACCCCAAATAAGTGATCTAACCTGTTAAAAAAGGAGTACTAACCTTAAACAAAGACATAGGCAGCTTTTGATGAGTGTCAGGATTATAATTATAAACGTCACTTGATACTTTAGTGCCATAAATTGCCAACTTATCACATGATTAGAAGAATTTATACTGACTTAGTGAGAGAATAATAACACATTATAACTCGAGTAAACTCAGTCCCCCAATTGCCCAACAGAAGTTACAAACAATCATTAGAGTCTAGGTTTTGGTGTTTAGGGACTAGAAAAGATCAAGCAGTATCATTTTCAATTTTCAACTAGTTTTAACATGTTGATTTAGATATGCAAGCCGTTCAAATAATATATTTTACATTTTGGGGTTTTTAATAGTCAGCTTTCTGTTCAAACACAGCCATTGGCATGCTGAGACTCATCCAATTACTATCTTATTAGGGAGAAATTGAGAAACGAGAATTTTCTCCTTAGCTAGCACAATGCACAAGGGAAATATAGAAAGCGCTATTGAAATAGATAAAATCCTTTCCAAACTTGACAATGGGCATCACCGATCAAAATGGTAGCAATATTTCTAAGGAATGCTTTCTCTTCTCACATCTCACTGTTCTGGAAAAAGAACGTCAGAGAATGAACATAGTCTAAGGAGGAAGGTTTAGGATTTATAAACAATCTAAGTCCTTCAATACTTTCTCCAAAGTCACAAAAAAGAAGATATTAAATTTAATGAAAGAGGCAAAAGAAACAACTCCTCTTTTCTTCCTTGTATCAATCACCATCCACAAAATTAATCATATAATCCAAGAAAGAAAGGAAAAACATCATTCACAATGAGAAGTTAAAAGATATGGACACCAAAATAGCAAGAGCTCTATAACCAACCTCTACTTGTCCAATTGTAATGTTGCACAACTATGAACTTATCTCTTGACAAAACTAGAATGGAGGAGACAAATCCATGTGGTTGGCTGTTGACAAATGTAGAAACCAAAAAGCTTCATTGAGCTCAGTTGATTCACTTGAATCTATTAATAGCTCAATATGCATCGTTGGGCCTCCAGCTATTGGATACAACTTTTGGATTTGATAGTTCCTAACATAATATCATAATGTTGTTTCATAAAAGGTCTTGAAGCTGGAGTAATTTTGTTGTCAAAGCCTTGCCAAACCCTTGGACTCAGAAAACCACCTTGGTCCTACCAAGACCTTTGAAAGAGATCTCTACAATTTATACTTTTCAAGAGGTTGATAATTACAAAAAAAAAAAAACAAAAAAAAAGGTCTATTGAACCTTGATGCTAGTATCATCCAAAGAACCTTAAGCTGTCCTTTGACCATTCTCCAAATTTGGCAAAAAGTTCCAGTGACATTTCAACACCTAAAAATTATTTACACCTTTTTCATCCAATTGACAATGTTCTAAGTGGTTTCTGACAAAGTCAACCTCTACTCAAAACAGACAAAAGGTCTGGATTTAAAAGTCGATTTTTCTAGCTCATTTTTAAGAGGTCCTATCTTTGCTCCTAATTCAGTTAAGAAGGAATTAATTTGCAAAAGACTGTAGTTCTGTTTTCACGTCCTTTACTTAATTCAGACATTTGATAGCTTTGTACCAAAGTACTACTAAGTCGACTCAATTAAGCCTTTCTCCAACCTACATCCCTTTCCTCCAATCCTAAAGTAAGAGCTAAGTTAAACATTCAAATCACAAGTAATTATATTCTTTGTTATTATAGTTTTTTCTCTTTACATCTATCAACATTATTGATTATCAGTAGGTTACACTTTTCAACTGGTGCATCAAAGGTTTCATCATGCATCCAAAGTCCAAACCACCTCAATCGGCCTTTTTATATTTGATCTCCAACTGTAGCTATTTTTGACAATCTCAAATAAGTTCATTTCTAATCTTATCTCTGAGAATTGTTCCGCACGTAAATCATATGGTTCTTCTTTTCAGAAAAAAAAAAAAAAAGATCATTTCTAATCTTGTTTCTTCTTCTGGAAAGTGGGTAACCACATTTTGCACATCAGAAAAATCTCACACAAATAAAATTATATATAAAAAAAGAACTGGGGCACGAACCTCTTCTGCGAAATGAATTCCAAAGCATGCAGAACCAAAGAGTACAGGTACTCGACCTTCCGACTGTACACCTGAACCGAGCCTTGAAGCAACAAAGCAGCTACATTTGTACAAAACAAAAACCTTTCATCAAAATACCCCACGAAAACGGAACAAAAGACAAACAGAGACCAAATACCAAACCTTCCGCAAAATTAACTGATAGGCTGCTTTCTTCATCTCCGGTGACCTCACCGGAGCATATCTTCAGAAGATACTCTTCAAGGTTCTTGGCGACATCAACCGCCCAATTCGACTCCGGGTCGCGAAGCGGCTGAACTATGTGGAATCTACCACCGCCTTCCCCGCTCAATTCTTCTCTACAGTCGTTCATGTCTCGCGAACCAGGCTGAGTCCTCCATTCCCTGCTATCTCAGCGCCATCTGAAAAACCCTAAATACTTATTGCTGGAGTTCTTGAAGAAGAAGAAATTAGGGTCGCAAAAACAAAAACAAAAACAAAAAATTAAAAATAAAAAGGCCGAAATTCAGAGCTGAAAGAGAAATATCAGAGTTCCATGGTGGAAAAAATTAGGGATTAGCAACCGATTTCAAGAATTGCGATGGCAAGACGAGATTTTGATCCAGAAGAGGGAGAGAACAGAAGAGTCAGAACAGAGAGAGAGAGAGAGAGAGAGAGAGAGAGAGAGAGAGAGAGAGATTTTGAGTTCAAAATAGAAAATTGAACCTTTCCCGCTCGTGCCCACTGGATCAACTTATGGGAACCGTTTGATCTCAGGTCCGGTTCAGATAGCTAACCGTTGGATCATTCCGAAGCTCCCATCTGGATAAATATATTTTTTAAATTATTTTATGGATATTAGTTTATGTTTTTTTTTCCTTCTTTAATTATTATTAACTTTTTTAAAAAAGTTAAAGCAACAATTAATACATCATTAAATAACTTTAAATTGTGTATTAAGTTATTAGTATTTATAAACTTATTTTTAATCATGTTAAACGGGTTATTTTGATTTTGTCAAGTTAACATGTTTATGACTCATATTTAGTCATGTTTAATCGTGTTCAAACCCTAAACTGTTTATATCAAACTCAAACCTGTTAACTTCATATCGTGTTGGGGTCAGGTTATCGTGTCGTGTCACAAATTATCATCTCTAGTTATTATAAACAAGTCAATAATATATATAAAGGTGAAATATACTTTATATGCACTTTTTAGAAATCAATACAACATTACTTGAGTTATAAAAATGTTATAAGTATTTAACTGCAATTTGTCTTTCACTTTATCTTTACAAATACTAAAACTCTTTATTTAAATAATTTTATTTTTTTAATTATTTATAAGCACAATAGTTTGGATTTTAAACAATATTATAATGACGATTATAGTTGTGCAATTAGCAATATTTACTATCATTTTGTAAATAAATATGCATCGTAAAATACACATCAAATACTCGTATAAGGATTGTGTACAAAATAGTTATACAAAAAAATATATATATAACTGCAACAGTTATTTTAATATTTTTCGAATGCAATTTTTTTTATTCTGAATTCCAACTCAAGGCCTATAATTAACGGACTCGTTAACTTAACTCAACTTTGATTGATTCACAATATCCTTTTATATTTAAAAATTAATTATCAAATAGGTAATCAAGTGCTATCGTCGGGTAAAATCTTTGACTTGCTTGTTAAATATTATTACGGAACACTTAAGAGAAACATTATTTTTTAAACTTTAATATTCATTAATTATCATTATGAAACACTTAAAATAGACATTTTCTTCACATTAGTAATTTGCAATTTTTTTTATTTATACCTGCATTTGTCTTAATAGTACCAACATATTATATCTTACATCCTACTTTTGAAGTAGTATCATTAAAAATTTTAAGAATGGTGTTTGTTAATTAGAGTGTTTTTAGTAATTAAATTTTTTGTTAAAAATATTTTGGTAAATATGTTTAATCAACTTTAATATATTTACCAATTAACATTCTAAAAGATTTCACAAAACCCTCGTCACTTAATTTTGTAAATTAATAGTTGTTATTCTTATACCCGTTATATTCCTTAAATTATTTATTTAAGTTATTATTTTTGCAACTTTAGTCGTAAATTATTTTTTGTATAAAAGCATGTCATGTCATAATCAACCCACGGCAAAACTAGCCTAATTATAAATCATAATAAATAAAAAGAAAAAATTCATTGGAGTTGAAATCTTTTTTGCTCTCGTGATCAATTATGAACATTTTAATAGAAGTTAATAATAAATAATTAATTTTTCAATTAACATAACGAATTTTTAATGGGAAAATGTGTTATTTCCTCACCTTCATTTGAAACCAAAATGTTTTTAAAATATATTTTTCTTTATTTTTATTAGCTTAATATAAAAAAAAAGAATTTAAAAACATGCCATTTTTTGAAAAAAGTTCATTTATCACCAATCAAAACACCTAGAAAATATTCCTAGTATTTACTCCGAAAAGTTATTTTTTTATTTAGAAAATGTTGTTGAAATAAATTTTTCTGGTTGGGTTGAACATAAAAAAATTAATATGAATAATTACTTGTAAAATTAATGTACAAAAATTTTTCTTTGTTTGAGCCGAAAAAATATTAAAAAATTTCCTTTCCACAACCAAGGCGAGAAAATGAGATTTTCCCAAAAAATAATTAAAAATTCTCAAAAGAAATTCTGGTTTTGGTATTTCACAACGCATAATCAGAGGCTCTTGAACCACCAAACTATTACAAAGAATTATGCAGGAGACTGAGAGAGACAGAGAGAGGGGGAGAGGGAGAGGAATGTGATCCATCGACATTGGAGTGCGATCTCCGGTTTGATTTGCAGAGACGACTCAAGCAGAGAGGATCTTTCTTAAACTTCTATATACGCACAGATAAAATCCTGAAAATCTCTCTCATTTCTCATGATTTTCAAGAAGAACTTTGTGCGATTCTTACACTACTTTCAGGCATCATCGAAGAGAAGAAGAAGGAGAGGAAGAAGAAAACCGAACTGCATGCGACGCAACTCGAAAAAAATCTAAAGACCGCAAACTAAACGCCGAGAAGCGGCGGAAGAGACAGAGAGGACGACGGCTCAAACAAACCCTAACTCCACCTTGAAACCCTAAAACGTTTGGCACTGAAAGCCTACCATCCCATCCCCCTTTTATAAGGAAAAAATAAAAACTTGAAAAACTAAGTGATTAATTCTGCAGAGTGCACACAGGTATACGAAGGTATATCATTAATTTATTAAATCTATATACCAAACTTTTTTTTTTTTTTGTAATAATTCAAAATCACAGTAACAGATTATTAAAATTAAGTATAATATATTATTTATAAAATAATTTTTTATAATATATAAAATTTAAATAAAATTGGAGTATAATTAATTATTTTATAAAATTATATTTTTTGTTGTTATAATTTATTTAAAATAATTTATTTGTTAATTGTTAAAATCAAATGATTAATTCTGCATAGTGCATATGCTCATTTTTTTAGATCAAATGCCCTAATATTAATTTAAAAACTCTGCTTTTTTATTTGTTTATTTATTTTTTAACGTTACCATAGCTACATCATATTAATTATTAAATTTGGAGAATGATAAGCACAAGGGTCATTTTCTGTATTTAAAAATGAAAAAATTATGAAAAATTTAGATTGTCGTTAAATAAATTTCACTTTTTAGTTAATCACCTGCCCTTAATTTAAAAAAAAAGAATAAAATATTATTGTCTTCTTTCTTATTTTAATTTATTATTTTTAAAATTAAATAATTGGTTGTTAGGAACCCTTTTTTAAGAAAAAAAAAATAAAGAAGGAGATGAGAATTGGACATTTTTTTAAATAAAAACATAAGGAGTAAATTGATTAAATAAAAAATAAAATAAAATTTCTTGCTTGCATTTAAAACTTACTCAGCAGACTGCAATTTAAAAATGGCTTTATGAGAGCAAGTTAAAGAATTTTTTGTTAAAAAAAAAAAAAATTATACATATTAGCTAGTTCACAGTGAAACCTTTTTTCTATCAAAAATATCTTTTAAAAGTTTACATATGTTTAGATTTTAAAAATATAATTTTGTTATTAATAGAGTTAAAACAGTAATTTTATAAAAAAAACTAATTTTCAGTTTTTATCTAACCCTAAAATTTAATTTTTCAAATAAATTTCTCAATTAACCCTCTTAAGTTCTATTTTTTTTACTTTTAATAACCGTTAATAATATTTTTAATAATTAATAACAATATTTTATTTAAATTATTTCTTTAAAAAAAATAGAGTGGCGTGACATTCACCATACTCTCAACTTTTTTTTTTTATCTAAAAAATAATGTTTGTTCTTTTAATAGCACACCTGCGTGAAATGACCATTTTGTCCATAATATATAACTCAATTACTTTCAACAAAATTTCACACCCACCTTGCCATACCACCAAACCTAATTTCTCATGGTGAGACTCGAACTTCTTTTCTGCTCTTTTTTTTTTTTTTGGACAACATCAAGAAGATTTGCATTGTAAAGCATATGAATATCAAATTTCGTAACATTATATGTTATTAAATCTCTTTTTGATAAGCAAAAATAATGGAGATTCATTTTCCCTTTTTAGGTTAGGACATCCTTTGAAAGTAACTTTTTTTTTATCTATTTTCCATTTAAATGGGGTCTCTGTCACACAGGCTCAAGACTCGATAGTGAGTCTTGGCCTAAGGGCGTCTCCAACGGGGGGTTGGAGACGCTGAGGTGGCGCTCAATGCCCATTTCTTATATTTTTTTATTTTTTTTAAATATTTTTTTTTTTTAGTATGTGGCTCTCCAATGCCTGAGCTGGCGCTCAATGCCCGCTCAGGCATTGGAGACGCCCTAAGCTGGTCAAGACTCTTTGAAGTGTCTTAGCCCGCCTGGGGTGAGACTCAACAATGAGTCTTAACCTAAGGTGGTCGAGACTCTTTGATGGGTCTCAACCTTGTGTGGTTGAGACCATAAATCGAAACCCAATTTATTTGAGCTTTCCACCACATTTGAGATTTTCAGTAAGACCTTTAACATGATTAAAAAAGAGACAAATGATGCATGAAGTACATAAAATACATGAAATATATTTGGAAACTTGATGAATGATGCATCATTGCTAGTTTTTCGGTGAAATCACAGAGAAACCACAATGAGACGGCAAGAACAAAGGTGACGACGACGGTGTCTTGTGAGAGAAGGTGGATGGAGTGGGGCGTGTGTATGAGAGAAAGGAGATAAGTTATGTAATAAAGAGGGTAGTTTAGGTAATTTAAAAAAAAAGGTTAGATAAATTTCTCAAGTGTTTAAATACTTGGGTAAACTTATCAGTTGGGTTGAACAAATTAAAACTGGGATAAAAATAGCCCCACTCTAAAAATACTTTGAATAGTTGGCGATGAATCATTTTTTAAACTCAAAGTACCTTTAAGAGATAATATTATACTTATTTTTAAAAAAAATATTTTATGATCAATAGGGCTAAAAAGTAATATTATAAATAATTATTTTTTGGTTTTTTGTTACACCCTACATTTCAGGCTTTTAAACAAAATTTTTAATTTACTTTTTTAAATTTATAAGTTTTACTTTTAATTGTCCTTATTAATACATTTTAATAATTTTATTATATTAACTTGGTTTTAGTTAAATAATTTTTTAATAATAATACGTGCCATTTTTTTTTTAAAAGAAAACTTCATACCAAATGTAACGTAACATTTCTTATTAAAATTAAAATATGTTCATCTTTAACATTCACCTCAACCAAGCTTCTAGTGTCTTTTCAAAAATTGTGTTGAATTAGGCTAGATTGTGTGAATGGTAAGGTTTTAATATAAAAATTTTGTAAAAGAATTCCTTTATATCGTTCAGTTAGTGGTTGTTTAGTAAGAATAATCTTGAACATAAAAATAATTGTTTTTAAAATCTTCATGTAAAAATATGTTACAATCTTGAATCTCTTCATTAGCGATTACAATTCGTAACAGAATGAAGATAATATACTGGCAAGAATGTTAGACCATAAAGAAACAATAATATCTCATTCAACGCGCATCCCTTACCACTTAAAGTTAGGACTCGGAAATCCTTTGGTATCTGTGGAATTTTCTTGTTTAACAGAATTTCTCAAAATTGTTTTCAAAACAATTCCACTTTCAAATGTGTTAATGACACCTACTTCAAGGGGCTTGCAGCAACAAATTGATCCTGACAGAATAAATATAACAATTACATAGGACTTAAAAGGTAAAACTGCAAACCATGTTACATTTTCTTTGGTTCTTATACAATATGACGCAACTTTGTGGGCGTAACTATTAAATTCTCTATAAATATGCAAGCAGAACACTTGATAACCAGCAACGAGAGATTTAATGTCAAAAATGATAAGTTCTATTGGATATATTTGACTTTCAACTGAGTACATTAAGCTATTAATTACCACCACACAATCTGAAAGCAATAAAAATGAGATTGAACTGCTTTGTCCACATGATTCTCATGCTAGTAATAAAGCTTGAGTTTTCGCTTCCTCTAATGATCCAGTATATCCCAAGACTTTGCTTCCGCTTCCTAGTTGAAGGGATTCTTGTTGGATGTGTATGTGAATTCAATTCTCCTCTCACCTCATTCCATTGGAAGATTTGGATTGAATGGTTCATGTGCTTGGTGTTAACTATAAGGGAAGAGTGCCTTGGCTTGATTGAACTCCCTAATCTGAGATGTATTGGGTTTGTAATCTCTAAAGATGATTGTATTGTGCGCCGTCCATGGCCTCCATAAACCAATTGCAAGCCACTGAGTAGCATCTTCTATCATCCTTCTTGATTTGACCCACTATAAGCAATTCTCCCATGATTGAAGAAAAGTTTCTGCGGCTACATAATGTGTATATGTTGGCAGCTTAAGGGCTTCTAAACCAGAAAGTAGAAGAGAACTTATATTCAAAAAAGAGATGAGAAGAACCATTCTCTTTACCTTGCTTGCAGAATGGGCAATGCCCCTTGTGGATACTTTCCCCTTCACCATTTTTTCATAAAATTTCACTGTACTTGGGACATTCAGACTCCAAATTTGATTCCATGCATTTGCTTCTTTATCCAATGTGCAAGACTACTTGTAGAATTTGTTTTAAAAGTGCACTTTTCGTACATTTCCAACTTCTTTCCTAGACTAACTTGTTAAAAGTGCACTTTTTGAAAAGAACCTATGAACTTTTTAATCTCACTCAATCTATGCCCAACAAAAACATTGAAGTAATGAATTGGATAATCACACAATCAATTGAACATAATTTAATAATTCAATTTCTACTCCAAAGATCAAGAATTCTAACTTTCTAAGTGTATTAAAAAATTACAATACAAAGAAACTATCTTTGTTAAGTCACTCAAATCACATAACCTCTCAATCTGACTAATTATTCGATCATACTACCACGCTTCAATTTATCTATTCAACTCATATTTATAACAAAAATTAGATACGTTTCTACTACATCCCAACATTAAAATCAGACATTTAATATAATTGAAAACTTCTAAATTAAAAACTTATGTAAACTGACGCATCCCCAGATCTCAACAGAGCCCTTCCAATTAAGGACCAAAAAATGTTGACAACAGGAGGAAATAACAGTGACGAATACAATACAAACAATAAAAATAAAAATAAAAATAAAACATTTTTCGTTGTTTTTCAAAGATGAATCTGCTTCGCCTTTTAGGAGTAACATTTGAAAAACTATTTTCAAATTCAATTTACCAAACATGTCTTTGATATTCTACATCAAATATCAGAAGTAAGAAGCAAAAACTACAGAATCAAGCCAGGACGGATGGCTTCCATATGGATTAACCAGATAGCCCAAAGAGCAGTCATCTAATCAATTTAAATAGAAATCAGCATCACATATATAATACAACTTGTTTAAATGTTACATTCACAAACAAAAACTCGTATGGCCCAGAAAAGTTATGGCATGGAAAGGGAAATTCATTACATGCCTAAGACTTTCAGTGCTGAAAAAAATCGGACGAACATGTGAAGTGCACTATAATCTGTGATATATTTTCATTAAGAGCTCACCACGGTGCTCATTGCTTTTGTCGAACCCTGAAACCAGAGTGATCAATCATAGCTCGCATTCAAGAACTTCAGCAACTCATTGCGGTTTGTTTCTGCCAACTTATCTTCTTTTGACTTGTCAAGCTTCAGTAAAATCTGGATATGTGGGATATAAGGAATTTCTAGCATTAGCTTGTATCAAAATAAGGTGATATTGTACACAGAGCACGCACCTTTCTGCCGGATACAGCACTGCGACGGACGCTGTCTTCTTTGTCACGCCCTAAAAACTGGATGGGAAAAGGGAGAAGAGAATTGCCTTAGTGAAATGCTGCCTGCAAGTTCATACATGAGTTTGCAAATTATGTCACATTTACAAACCTTGGAAAGCTGCACAGGGCTGCCACTCTTCTCATTCTGCTCCGTCTATATATGGCTCCCATATCCAGGAAAAGCACAATCCAGACATGAAGTAACAGCCAATCCAGTGTTCAGTTACCATTTTACAGACCGCAGCTCCAATATCAATGAGCCAATCACAAAAAGACAAAAAGTAACATAAGCACCTCTAGTCAACAATGGAACAGGTTAAGAGATTAAGTCAATTCTTCCCCCATAAAGATTCTTACTTACGCACGATTAGTTTATTAGCTTAGTGAGAGATTGAATAACTTGAACGGACAACAATTTTCTTTTTATAGATGACGTTAATTTTTCAAATGAACATTATAAAATAGTTCAAGTCATCTAAACAAAGGGGTTGTTTCTACCTATATGGAGCTTGATACATACATTGGCTCACTTCAACTCTGCTATATCAAGGGAAAACTATTCAATAACAACTCTAGTCGTTCTTCAATTATTAAAAAAAAAAATTCTTATTGATGCTATTATTTGTCTTCATCTTCATCTATCATATCAACTTTTTAAATGATGAATCTAACGATATTTTTTTATGAGACTGTGGCATCATTCTCTTACAATCCAATTAGTCCACGAAGGCCCCACCCAATCATAAGGGCAAAAAGTAGGTGGCGAGCCCACCCACCACGAAGAGTTTGAAGAAGCTCGAGGGGAAATGTGGGAAATGAATCTAACAATCATTGCTATACGTATTCAAAACTATCTTAATATGCTTTCTTTCATTTCATCAGTTTGGGGCGTGGACTTAAGAGTCCAACATTATTTTTTGAAGGTTTTGGTGCATTCGAGTTGAGTGGAGTTTTCTAACTACATATATATTTTAGATTAGTGGACATCGGGAACATATATTGGCCCAATTTTTTGATAGGTTCCATTATTCAAGAACTAAAATGAATCAAGAAAAGACAAGAACCTAGAGCTTGACGCTCAATCTTATTTCCACTCCCTTCACAAACAAATACAATAATCAAGAATGTCTTCACTCCACAGCCGCCTCCTATTTAGCTATCGCACTGCTCTTACTATACACCAAAATAATTACAAAAGAGTAAGGGCTGTTACACAACCACTAAGTACAAAACTACCATACTAATCGTCTGTTATTGACACTTCACTTTCCCTCTTCATAAACATGCTTGACACATTGGAGGTTTATTACTCCTTTGGAGCACAACTTTAAACACTCAAGGACATTATTAGCCAACAAATTATAGCAGGTGACTCAAACTCAAGAACTTCAGGATAGGTCAACTTACACCTAACAATTGAACCAACCCACCATTGGTGACTACATATATATTATCTTAACATCTCCATTTCTCATTGGACTTAATTCAGTATCCAATTTCCTTAAAGCACAGTTGTCTGAATAATGGTCTTACAAATTTCCTTTCATATTCATATTCAATACAACAAACCAATCATGTAATGTCTCAAAAGCTATCTTGGACTTAAACACTCTTAAAATGACCTATATTTTAATCACATGATTAACATCAACTAAGTGCTAAATTGAGCCTAGGTATATAAATTTTCAGAATACTTTCACTTCGTCTCATCTCTCCATATATCTAAAAGCCACAGGCTTCTTCAGTAGCTTTATGTATAAATGGCCCTTCAGTTTGTATTTCATTTAGCATGGTAAAAAAGAAAAAAAACATAAACGTAGAAATTAGGTTTGGAAGTGACTGTTATCAGATATCGACTAGATCTTAAATATTCAAAACTTTAGAAAATTGGGGAAAGTAAAGAAAACAGACGTCACTACCGAAGATTACATTGACATAGATGCTAATTACTTTCACTAAACTGAAAAAAGTAGTTGTCTCAAGAAAGAAAATAATAATTTCCAAAATTAGAAATAATTTTAAAAAATAGACCAGATAAATACTATTCTACCTCTTTAGCCTTATGCTTATGTTGTCTGCGCCGATGACTCTTGCTTCTTTCCTTCTCTTTGGACTGCCAAGAAATGCACAAAACTCAATATAACTATCATAAGCATTCACAAAACAATTCAATCACACAAATAAGGGGAATTTATGATTAACTAACACATACCTTCTTTCGCCTGTCACTTGGTCTCGACCTCTTTGATCGTTTGGATGACTCATGCTCACTGTCAAAAGAACTATAGCTAGCATCGTAAATCACAAGTGGTTTGAAATTAAGGTATCAAATATCCAAGCACACAATCATACACTCAATCACAATCCAAAAAATGCAACATACTCAGTTACTCACTACTCAATCACACAAAGCCTTCTTCAACTACACAAAGTTAACTACATCTGTCAGAGAAAGCCATAAGTGGGCTGTTTCAACAGTTAGAAACTATCCCTTTCAGTTTGTTATTTTGGTTCTGATCTCTGTTAGAGAATGTCAGATAGATAAATTTTTCTGGTGGTTTGTTTCTTAGATTATGACAAGTGTCAACATAATCCAATGGTTGAAAAAGATGAACATCTCTGTGTTTCATGACAGAAGACAATTTCATTTCTTAAACTGCTCTATTCTCATATGGTATTAGAGCCACAAAGGCTCACGTCATGTTCGAAGATTCCTTTGGTGCTACCCCAGCAATGGTGTCTTCATCAACAATGATGCAACCCAATGTGATTGCTCCCTTTGGTCATTCCCTCAGCCAAAGGGTAACGACCAAAGTTTGATTGTAATAATTTTCTCTTGTGGAAGTTGATTGTTCTTCCTGTAATAAGAGGCTGCAAACTTGATGATGTACTTCTTGGGACAACACCATGTCCACCTACGATAGATGCATTTGGCACTATTGATCCATCCTATGAAGACTAGATCAGTCGTGATCAATTACTCTTAGGTTTGCTCTTGAATTCCTTGACAGAATTAGTAACTTCTTAGATTATATGCTGCACCACTTCACATTCTACTTAGTTAGCCATTGAAGATCTTTTTGGTGGTCATAATCGTGCTTGGATTTAGATTTGTAGAAGAGGGATACAAACAACAAGGAAGGTTCCCAAACTATGATTCAATACATAAATGCAATGAAGGAATTCGCAGATAGTCTCATAGCAACCAGATCCCCCTTCTCTACTCTAGATCTCATTTCTTGCACATTAGCAGGCCTTGATGCAGAATTTCTTCCAATCACCACTTTACTTCAAGAACAAAAAGATTTCTCATGGCCTGAGATGCACATCTCTTTGCTTAGTACAACATTTGAATTCGATTTCATCTATTAACTCTGGTGCAAGTTAAAATGTGACATCATCTGCAAATGTTGTTATGAGTAAGTTGCCAATGCCAATGATATAAACAGGTCTAGATCATCTTCCTCTTCTTACAATCCATCTAGCAATTAGAATTTGTCTCGTTCTTTTAGCAGGGGTGGATATCGTAGTAATGATAATCAATTACGTGGTCCTGGTGGTTGAAATTCCTCTGCCAAAGCCAACCCACTTGTCAAATTTGTGGCAAAGTGGGACATTCAACTGCGTTTGTTATAACCAGGTTCATATGAACTACATGGGGGCTACACCATCTTCTTTTCAAACACAATTTGCTCCTCTGTTCTATGCCTTTTTTGCTGCACCTGATTCAATGCCTGATTCAGCTAGGTAATCAAATACATCTCGTTGATAATGGTCATTCTCCTTCAATCTCACACATTGGTACAGCCTTCTCTCCTTCTTCAATATCCTATCTTCATTTTCCTAATACTCTTTGTGTACCAAATATCAAAAAGAATCTTGTCTTGTAAAGGATCTACATACCACAGGGGTTTTGCTCAAAGGGATTTTTAAAGATGGCTTGTACCAACTCATCCGTCCTTTGTCATCTTCTCTTTCAACTACTTTCACGCCATCTTCCTTCTTGTCCAATCTGTCTATTGTTGCTGTTGCGTTGTCTACTTCATCCATTTCAATGAATAATGTTTAGCATTTGCGTTTAGGTCATGCTCCCAATCAAGTCATGATTAAAGTACTGAAATTCTGCAATAAATATATTTCTAAAAATATTGTAGTCAATTTTTATTCATTGTGTCAAATGGGGTAATCCCATGCCATACTGTTCAAAAGATCTTCTTATTGTAATTCTTCAATATTGAAATAAAAACATATTGACCTTTGGGGACCCACTCCTATTAAAACCAATCATAGCTTTCTTTACTATATGCACTTTCTCGATGATTTTTCTCGTTTTACTTGGATTTATCCCATTGAAGTGAAATTCAAAGCCTTTTTAATTTTTGTTAACTTTAAGAAAATGGTTGAAAATCAATTTTCTATTTCCAATAAATGTGTTCAATCGGATTATGGTGGTGAATATTGCCCCTTTGCTTTATTTTTAGCTGAGCATGACATAATTTTTCAAATCCATGCCCTCATACCCACGAACAACATGGTCGGGCAGAACGTAAACGTCATCACATTGTTGAAATGAATCTCTCCATGTTAGCTCATGCTTATCTTTCCTTTCATTTCTTGTCGGATGCATGTCAAACCGCAACCTTTATTTTTAGTCAATTGTAGACTCCTATTCTATCTGGCGTGTCCCCTTTTCAAAAACTCTTAAGTCATGTCCCTAATTATTATATTCTTTGAGTTTTTTATTGTTCTTGCTATCCCTATTTGAGACCTTACAACAGTTCCAAATATCAATTTTTGGTTGTTTCTTAGGTAAATCCTTCTCGTAAGGGTTACAAGTGTCTTAACTCTGCCAGTCAATTATTCATTAGACGTCATGTCATTTTTAACGAAACTGAGTTTCCATATCATTCTCTTTTCCCTTCTACTTCCAATTCTCTTGAAGGCTCTCTCCCTCATACTGCTTCCTCTTTACCTTTTTCCTTAACTTCACCTATTCCTTCTAGCTCCACTAATTCTCTTACAGTTGCATCACCACCCTCGTCAACTTCTTCTAATAAGTCACCAACTGTATAATACCTAAAATTTTAGTGACGTAATAACCGAAATTTGAGTTTAAAACACATATACGAATATATTTATATATAAATACATATATATATTTGTCATTGGCATGCAATTAATTAGTTAGCGTAGAAGTATAAAGGAATATACATTGATTAATATTAGACATATAGAATTGTTGGGTAAATATATGCTTCTCTATTTGAATAAGAAAATAGTATTTTTAGTATAATATTAATATAGAAAAGAATGTGTATAAAGTATTAATTAGATGCACTCATGAAAATAATATTTCGTTTAGTATGATAGTAATATACATAGAGAAATATATGTGTAAAGGAAATGCATTCATGAATGAAA
>JAJIYU010008741.1:0-17742 GCA_030144865.1 Tinospora cordifolia | reverse complement strand
ACGGAGGCAAAATAAAATCCCAGGGGGGGGACAGTACCTTGTGAGTGACACGCCATGACGTGGGCCCTACGACGTGCGTATGAGTCCCGGTAGGATTCCCGGTGGGTGTTATAATAAAAAAAATTGTAACACCCACCGGGAATCCTACTGGGACTCTTACCCACGTTGTAGGCCACGTCATGGCGTGTCACTCATAAGGTACTGTCCCCTGCCCCATAGGGTTTTCTTTCCCCTCCGCGGAGATTCGAACCTAAAACCTAGGGCTCAAGTACTTAATTCTTTCATCATTCATTACCATTGGGCCACTGGCTCAATGGTCGCAGATGAGGAATGAACTAGGTACTTAAGCCCCAAGTCCTAGGTTCGAATCTCTGCGGAGGCGAAGGAAAAACCCCTAGGGGAGGGGACAATACCTAGTGAGTCGCAGCCGCCACGCGGTGTGCCATGCGGCCGCCACGCGACGTAGGTTCGGTGGGACCGGTGGGCCCGGTGGGGTGTGACAATAAAAATGTGCCTTTTTTATTGTAACACCCATCGGGAATCCTACCAGGATTCTTACCCACGTCATAAGGCCTATGTCATGGCGTGTCACTCACAAGGTACTATCCCCTGCCCCTTGGGGTTTTCTTTCACCTCTGCGGAGATTCGAACCTAAGACCTAGGGTTCAAGTACTTATTTCTTTCATCATCTACTACCATTGAGCCAATTAGCCCAATGGTAGCAGATGATGAAAGAAATAAGTACTTGAGCCCTAGGTTTTAGGTTCGAATCTCCGCAGAGGCGAAAAAAAAACCCCAAGGGGCAGGGGACAGTACCTTGTGAGTGACACGCCATGACGTGGGCCCTATGACGTGGGTAAGAATCCCGGTAGGATTCCCGGTGGGTGTTACACCACCCCAATGCAAGCATACCAGTTGGTAGGACAACCACCGACCCAGCAGGAAGGCCAAGGTGGAGGCTGAGGTAGAGGCAGAGATTCAGCGGGTAGAGGCTAGGGATGAGGCCAGATCGAGCAGAGACGTCCTATTATATGTTTCCAGTGTGGTCAGCCAGGCCATAAGCAATATCATTACCCTATGCCTGTCCCAGCTTCCAGTGTGTCCACCACCGGCACTCGAGAGACAACATAGGCCATCACCTACTCGCATTCTGAGGGGATGAAGGCTCTAGTAGAGGGTAACATGTTCCTACTTGATACATCAATCTATGTGTCTATTGATGCTGGATCTACATTGTCTTTTATTTCTGGGTATGCCATAGATAGATTGGGACTTAGACCTGTTAGAACATCTACATGGCTCATGTTGAGCACTGTAGCCAGGTAACAGATCTACCCCAATTTGATTTGTGAGGGCTGCACGTTGAGGTTTGACAACTTCGAGACTCTTGTGGACCTTAGAGTACTAGAGTTCTTGGAGTTCGACGCTATACTTGGGATGGACTGGCTAGCTGCTTATCATGCCTATGTTGACTGCTTCGCCAAGAGAGCAGTATTTCAGATTCCAGGACAGATTGTTGTCACCTTCCAGGGTAGTTCTAATAAATCGAGGACCCTGGGTAGGATAGCGACATAGCGGGTCGGATTCTAGCATTGAATAGATCGGCAGATAAAAATATTTGTCCGTCGGTAATGGAAATTACATTAGTAGGAATATAAGCCGAAACGTCTCCCGATTGAGTCTCAACTATTGGTAAAGCAGCCATACCGTCTGACATAGATACACTAGGTAGTATGATCACCACTGGTGAGGGACCTTCATAGCAGAGCATAGATGATATTCTTGTTGTCAGAGACTTTCCTGACATGTTTCCTGATGATTTGCTCGGCTTACCTCCCAAATGGGAGATTGACTTTATCATTAAGATTATTCTGGGGACACAGCCCATTTTGATCCCTCCTTATCGAATGGCGCCCAAGGAATTGCGGGAACTAAAGGTCCAACTTGAAGAATTGATGAGTAAGGGTTTTATTACCCCTAGTGTGTCACCTTGGGGTGCTCCAGTATTGTTTGTGAAGAAGAAGGATGCGAGCCTCCGTTTGTGTATCGATTATAGACAGTTGAACAAGGTGATAATGAAGAAAAAGTACCCTATCCAGCATATTGATGACTTATTTGACCAGCTCCGAGGTGCCATTGTGTTTTTGAAGATCCATCTGAGATCTGGGTACCATCAACTGAGAGTCAGGGAAGAGGATGTACCAAAGACAGCCTTTCGGACTCGCTATGGGCACTACGAGTTATTGGTCATGTTGTTTGGCGTGACAAACGCCCCAGCGATGTTCATGGACTTGATGTAGAGAGTGTTTCATCCCTATCTTGACTCATTCGTCATCATCTTTATCGATGATATCCTTATTTATTTGAAGATTAGGGAGGAACATGCTGAGCACTTGAGGATCGCACTACATACTCTCCGAGATCACCGATTGTATGCTAAATTCAGCAAGTGCGAGTTCTGGTTGACAGAAGTCCAATTTTTGGGCCATGTAGTTAGAGTCGGGGGCATTTCAGTTGATCCAACTAAGGTCGAGGCTATTATTGGTTGGCTGAGACCTACCACAGTGACAGAGATCCATAGCTTTTGAGGTTTGGTAGGCTATTACCGTAGATTTGTGCCAAACTTCTCGAGGATCACTGCCCCCATGACGAAGCTTACCCAGAAGAACATGCCATTTGTGTGGACAGATAAGTGTGAGGAAGCATTCCTTGAGTTGAAGCGTCATTTGACATCTGCCCCAGTTCTTTTGTTACCTGAACCAGGCCGTGAGTTGACGATCTATACAGATGTGTGTGGGACAGACCTTGGGTGTGTTTTGATGTAGGGTAATGGAGTTATCGCTTTTGCCTCACGACAGCTGAATGTTCATGAGAGGAACTACCCTGTGCATGATCTAGAGCTGGCAGCAGTAGTGTTTGCACTCAAGATTTGGCGACACTATCTGTGTGGTGAGCGTTTTACGCTGTATTTTGATCATAAGAGCCTCAAGTACCTATTTTCACAGAAAGACCTTAATATGAGGCAGAGGAAGAGGATGGAGTTGCTTAAGGATTACGACTTTATCATTGAGTACCATTTCGGGAAAGCCAATGTGGTGGCTGATGCGCTTAGTAGAATATGGGTTGAGACTGCTTGCGTGGCTAGACATTTGTCTCAGGAGTGGAGGACGATTGATTATCTGACAGTGATGAGTATCCACGGGACTTAGATCGAGACCAGAGTCAGTGCACAGATGAGAGCATAACCGAGTTTGCTTGCTGAGATTATAGAGGTACAACCTCATGATGTTGATTTTATGATGTACTGAGGGCGGGCAGACGACACTTCTTGTGTGGAGTGGTCGATTGATACTGATGGTGCACTGAGGTTTAGGGGACAATTGTGGGTACCAGATGACCCTCGCTTGAGACAGGGTGTGCTAGCAGAGCTGCACCGCTCGAGGTATACCGTTCATCCAGGCGCCAATAAGATGTATCATGATGCTCGACGTACTTATTGGTGGCCGGAGATAAAGCAAGATATTGCAGCCTTTATGCAGAGATGTGATACGTGCTAGTAGGTTAAGGCTAAACACTAGAGACTCGGTGGTTTATTACAGCCTTTGGCTATTCCCGAGTGGAAATGAGAGCACATTACCATGAACTTTGTGATGGGATTGCCCCGAACTCAGCAGAGACATGATGCTATATGGGTCATTGTGGATAGACTTACTAAGTCGGCTCATTTCCTCCCGATGCATAGTAGATATTCGGTGGAGAGGCTGAGTCGGCTATATATCCGTGAGATTGTGAGATTACATGGGGTCCTAGTGTCCATTATATATGACAGAGATGTTCAGTTTACGTCCCATTTTTGGTAGAGCTTGCAGAATCAGTTAGGGACTAGTGTGAGCTTGAGCACAGCCTTCCATCCGCAGACTAACGGTCAGTCTGAGAGAGTAATTCAGGTACTTGAGGATATGTTGAGAACATGCATAGTTTATTTGGTGGTAGCTGGGAGGATCACTTGTCCCTATGTGAGTTTGCGTATAATAACAACTACTAGGCAAGCATCAGCATGACACCTTTTGAGGCATTATATGGCCGACCTTGCCGATCGCCAGCTTGTTGGGTCGAGGTTGGTGATACAACAGTTTTGGGCCCTACTTTTGTTCAAGAGCAGAATGAGAAAATTCAGCAGATCCGTCAGAACATGAAGACAACCCAAGACTGGCAGAAGAACTATGTAGATAACCGGAAGAAGGTACTAGAGTTTGCAGTCGGTGATCATGTACTCCTTTGGGTTTCCCCTCGGAAGGGGTAGACTCTGTTTGGCATTTCAAAGAAACTCGCACCGAGATATATTGGACCCTTTGAAATCCTTGAGTGTGTGGGTCCTATGACATACCGATTGGCATTGCCGCCTCATTTAGCGGGGGTACATAATGTGTTCAATGCATTGATGTTGAGGAAGTACCACCCTAATCCCTCGCACGTGATTAATTAGAGACATATTGACTTGCGAGAGGATTGTATGTATGATGAGGCTTCGGTAGCCATTTTTGATTGAGTTGTGAGGAAACTACGCAACAAGGAGATACCGATGGTACAGGTGTGTTGGCAGTTCCACGGTGCCGAGTAGAACACTTGGGACCGAGAAGACTATATGACGAGTCATTTCCTCGAGATCATGGGAGTTGCCCCTTGACTTTTAGTGCATTAGAGAATTTTGAGGACGAAATTCATTTTAAGGAGGGGAGACTGTGACGATCTACATTTTTGGCATCGGATTGACGGACCCGACACATGTGTATTCTATGTATTTTCTTCGAATTTTAATGATAATATATGGAATTTCCCAAATTTTTTTTCCAATTTCGAATACATTTATTAACGAAAATTACATTAGGGAAAATGCAATTTTGAGGAGAAAACACATGAGACTATATGGGAAATGTGTCTCCTAGAGAAAAATTATTTATAGGATTGGTTATGAAATTTTTGGAATAATTATGAAATTTTTAATGTGATAAATAGAATTTTTGGGAGAAAAATATGATTTTTGAAGAATTATTCGATTTTTGGAGATAATAATTGTATAAATGATGAAATGAAGTATAATTGGAGCCTCTTTGATGAAGAAAGATGAAACAATATGAAAAATTTTCATATATATATATGTTGGTATATTCAAATAAGGGGGAGAGAAAAAAAACAAAAAAAGAGGACCTAGGCTGACCCAGGCACTGGGCCTGGCGCGCATGGGCTGGCCCATGTGCCCAAATAGGCCCCTTTTGCCTTCCTTGGTCCTCTTGTGCGAACTTTGGTGAATTTTCAACGATTTTTTAGCATTTTCTGGGCATTTTTCAGCCATTAAACCATGGGAATCCATGGTATTATGTCCATGGTTTTTCCATCAACTCATAGTTTCAATTGTGGCCAATGAATGCTGCCAACTGGGCATCCAACATGGGAGCTTGAGAGCCACCTGGATGGCCACATGTCACCCCCACTTTGCCATGCAAGCACCCTTCATGCAACAAAATCCCTTCTTTGAGCTCAAGTCCAGAAAAATCCAGATGTCTGTAGCCACATTCATGAGCTTGAATCTCATTCATTTCTCAACCAAATTTAGTGAACCATCTACGAAATCCTATAAGCCATTTGCTGAATCCTAGAACTATTTGGAGCTGAAAACCTTGGGAAGAAATACTGTTTATAAGGTTTAAACCCAGAAAAAATAGAAAGTCTGTGTAAAGCCAGTTTTGGAGCTTCAGATCCTTGGTCATTTCTAGTCTATTTTGGAGGTACAACTGTCTACCCTTTTCACTTCCATATTTACTTTAACCTCAAAGTGTTAGAAAACGAAAAATAGGGCTTTACACATGATTTCCAAACGATTAAAGTTGGTTACTTACTCACTATTGCAACTGTATAACAGAAACAGTTGGAGCAACCTTGGGAAGGCTCACACCTGAACTATTCTAGGTTCGACCCTCAGGTGAAACCCTTCACTTTACCTCTCATGATGTGTATTCAAGTGTCCAAGTGGTAGAAATAAGATATTAGAACGTTTGATATGTATTATAAGTCTTTGGTATTAATTGTGTGACTCACTATTGTGACAGTGCCGGTAGAAACCAGTTTGAGACCAGATTTGGAGCTACATTTGGGACACGTAAAGGCACCCATTCGGACTGAAACTAGAGGCAGTTTAGACCTCATAGCAGAGGTTCTAGAAAGGTATAAAGATCTGACATTGAGCCTTTGTGTGTATGATTTACTACACTTACAAATATGCCATGAATATTAGAGTGTTAGGACCTAGAACAATTTCTTGTGTTCTTTAAAATACAGCAGAGAAATTGGTGAAAAGATAGGCATGACTTTAGCATTGCATGTTACTGATTCAAAATATTTTTGATTAATGAACATGTTATGATCTGTATGCTGCAATTAAACACAAGAATGACCCATGGAATTGGGGTTTAATGGGGAAATGAATACTAGAACGGTAGTGAAAATTATGAACCTAGAAATTTCCTTTAATCTGGCTGAAAATTGTGAGATGAAATTAACTGACAAAACCTTGATAAATTGAGCTGAAATTTGGTGGAGAGATCCCTAAGTGTGTCTAGAAGTTGCCTACCAAATTTCAGAGCATTTCAATATGTATAGGTAGGTCAATTCAGGCAAACAGCCACTTCCTGTCACAGGATATACGAGATTTGTACAGTCTCTGTTGTTATAAGTAGAAACCCTAGTAAATGACGTCCAAAAATTGTGATTCAAAATTTGGAGAAAATTTAGGAAGTCTAGAACAAGTCTACAAAGTTTGGCTCAGATCCGATATACAGACTGCTCGCAGAAAATTCGGGAAAATGATTTTGCAGATACGGCCATAAGCTAATGTTGTGCCTAAGTGAGGGGAATTGGGGATGTTGACCCCTTTTGGCCCAATTGACTCCATGAAGACCAGAATTGACCATTTGAAACTCTGTTGACCAGCTGGTTCAGCAAGTAATAGGTTGACTTGGGTTGACCAAGATTAACTAAGGTTAATCAAATTGACTTAACAACTAAGGCAAGTTGAACTAACATAGATGGACTACCCTTGACCAATGATGTAGAGTTAGAGTGAGTCAAGTACCATGTTAATATTAAGAAGTTACGTCAATTTCACAGGACCAAGTACTAGCGGGACGCCACCGGTCACGAGAGGAACACCAGGAGCGGAACATCCCTGTGAGTAGTGTTTTCTAACTCATTTCTTAGAGTTTATTATTCTATGCATTATGAAAAAGAGATTACATATTATGATGAATCTGCATTCTTTGAAATGGGTTTTAAATGAAAAGTGCACCGAGTCTCGAGGTCTGATAGTACAAGGTTAGGGTAAGTTGTGTCGGTCTCTCATACGACCCCGAGAGATGACCACCTAGCACAGAGTGCCCGCTGAGGGGGTTCTGTGGGCCTACGATGATGGCAACGACAATAAGTCCTAATCGAGCCATCACAATAAGTCTTAATCGGGTCGTCACAATAAGTCCTGATTGGTCGTTACGATGATGGCAATGATAATAAGTCCTAATCGAAGTCGACACGATGTGCCTAACTGTCTGCAACCTGCTCGAGTGGTTTTTTAGTCGCCTTGGAGGGCTTGCCAGCCTCGCCGAATGTTTTTGCTATTTAACTGTTTTTGAATGAAGGTGCACGACTGCATTATAGATTTAAATTGTATTCATTGTTGCATTCACCTGCATAATGCTATTGTTCATGCATTCATGGCACGTATTTTATTGTGGAATGCGTGTTTTATGTTATGAATTAGACTGCATTACTCACTGAGCCATTGTGGACAATTAGGCTCACTACTCTTAACTTTTCAGGTCCTTCAGCCGTAGACAAGGGCAAGGGAGTGGTCATCGCCTAGAGCTGCTCTCCCTCTCTCATTGTATTGGTAGGTTTTCTTCGTGTTTTGTTTTGTGGTTTTGTTTGAGATTTAGAACTTATGTATAGGTCTTCTAGTCGGTTCGTCCTTCGCCCTAGGGAAGGGGTCCCGACACACATTTGGTTAACAATATACATGTATACACACACACACACACACACACACACACACACACACACACACACACACACACACACACACACACACACACACACACACACACACACACATATATATATATATATATATATATATATACATATATACATATATACATATATACATATATACAGATATATATATATATATATATACATATACATATATACATATATATACACATATACAAATAATTAGCAAGCTGGGTTCGAGTTGAAACACTCATGATGAAATCCAGTACTGTGCCAACATGGTTGTAATACCCCAAAAATTTATACAAAAATTTAATAAATAAAAATTAAATAAAATAATTTTAGAAAAAATTAACTTTGACAGTTTTATGAAAATTTTGGGGCAAAAGATATACATAGCAACATAAAAAAAGGTTGGCAAAAAACAAGAAAGAAAAAGAAAGGAGAACTCGTCATGACTACCGCTGTAGTGGATTTCCTTATTGCGATAGTGTCCCAGGTTGCCAAAAAAATTGAAAATCATCGAAAAAATGAGTTTGCTAAACAATCGCCGCAGTAACGAAATTGGTTACCGCTGTAATGCAATGAATTTTCAAAAAAATAAAATAGAATAGAGATGAGTGAGAAAAGTTGCTAAAAAAGCTTCCAAAACCCTAAAGAGGCCACTTGCTATTTAGTGTACATAGGGAACATAAAAATTTGGGATTTTAGAAGGTTTTCTACATTAGAAATACTCCAAACTTGCCAATTCATGTTCATCGGGACTCTATATAAACCTAAGCTTGGGTATTCATGTTCTTCATCTTAGCAAAAATAAGACAATTTTCTTTTTGCTCTCTTTGCCTCCCTCTTGGCATCTTTTTAATATTTGGTTGTTGTAAATAATAATTAGAGTAATAAGAAGGTGGAGAAATAAAGTTTTGTACAAATTTGTATTAAAAGTTGTGAAGGTTCAATGGAGGTGTCAAAGAGCTTGGAATCCCAAGATCAAAAAGATTAAGTAATTGAGGTGGAGATCATTTTGGTTTTAATTTATTATTTTGATTTAAACAAGACCTGCATGTGTGTTAAGCTTTGAATATATATGATCCACCATTTTACATGCCACGTAAAATGTGCATGCTTAGGCTTACATAAATAAAGATGCATGATCTATGATGTTGTATTTCATGTTACGATCTTACCATGTTTATATGTTTAATTCATGTTTATATCTAGTTTACATGCATGAATTCTATGCTTTACTCCTAACAAAAGATTAATGAAGATTCTAACCATATACCGGCGTGAGAAAGGATTTTTTCGTGTGTGTTCTAAATCCTAGACCCAGCATGCCAGACCTTTGATTTGGAACTGAGTGTCATAATTGACCCCAGAGTGAACTGGGCTTCTAGAGTGATCCCATTTCACTAGTAAGGGTTTGAATTTTTAAAATGATCTCTCTTCCTAAACTTGGAACATAGAGGGTGAACCTCTTTTAGTCTTAACTGCAACGATGAATAATAAACTATTTGAATCATGTAACATTTGAAAGTGCTTCAAATTTATGTCTTATTTGTTAAAATAATGATTTAAATATTTGGGATGATCCACTGGGTTTTGAGCCCACACCTCTTTTTAATCTTTCAGGAATTAATAAATCAAGGCTACATGAAAGTCATTTAGACTATTTCTTTAGATATTTTATTAAATTGTAGGGCATGTTGGCCCAATTTATTTTACTTAAGTTTTAAAGTTATTTTCGTTGTAATAAACACAAAGGTTGTATACCTTTTGAATTTTGAATGGATTAATATATTGAATTGTTTTATTTAAATGTTTCTCAATATTTTACCTTTATGAATTATGTGCATGAGTAATTTTACTCAGAAAGTCCCAAGGATTTGGGAAGAGAAAGCAAAGGGAAAATGTAACATGGGCATGCCTCTCAGGTGGCCCAAGGAAAGAATATATCATCGGATGACGTGGGCCCGGAGATGGGAGGCGAGATGTTACAATGGTTATCATCTTTATTAATATTTCTTTAGTGACAAATCTCAAAAATAACAAATTAAATCAAGTATATAAACATTTGAACATCATGATCATTGTAATTGTCTTAGGCCTGTTACTTCACATAGCATAGATCATGATATCATACATTATTGGATCAACATTCATCATTCATATATTTCTAAGCATACATATTCCATTCAAAGCATATCATGTGCATTCAAAGCATGTTCCAAGACTAAGCAATCATACATGTACATAATATTTCAATCAAAATAATAAGTTTAAATATGAAAAACACCTTCGCCTTTGACGCTTAATTCCTTCCTCGTCCTTGTAGTGTTATTCCAAGCCTTTTTGAATCCTCAACCTTAAAGATTAAGAATCAACACATTGGTTTTAGTGATTAATTATACTTTTAAGTCATATCCTAATGATTCCATATCCTTTATGATGTTGAATTGTGCAAGAAAATCATGTTAGATGAGTCCTAATGTGATCTTGGTTCTGTGTACTGCGATTGAAGAAAAGATTACCGCAATAACCAAAACGCAAAAGTAAAAAAAAAAGGAAGTGCAGATGCACTACCGCTATAGGCTACCACGGTAACCAGTGTGGGTTACATAAAAGCATATGTGTTATCATGATAGGCTATCACAATTACCACAGAGGGTTTGCAGAAAATAGGTACACTACTTCGATATTTAGACTGAGTTCTCAAAAACAAAGAAAAATAAAGGCATTATCGCGGCAACACTGATCACTACCACAATAATCAACACAAAAACTAGATTTTTGTGCGTGTTTCTCTCATCCCTTGTTCTCCTATAAACTTGGCATCCTAATATCTCAAACCTTAGACCACAAATCATGCATTTGGGACATAGATATGGGGCATTGTACCTTCTTTGATTTGTTGAATCTTCCAGTTTCTCCAAAAGAATGCCAAGAAGTTAGTTCTATGCCTGAAACTTGTAGTATTCTAGGTTATCTTCCTTCTTACTGTTATGGTTGTTGTGTGGAACAACTAGGAAACAAAAGAGTGCTAAGAAAACAGCTATGAGAATAAAAAGGGAAGTGATTCGCACTTGCTTGAGTGGGGAGAATGGGGTGCTCATGTTGGGTTTATATAAAGTTCAAATTGACATGGTTTAAGAAGTTTTTAGGGTTATTTCATTGACAACAATCTTTCTTAACTCCTTTCCTTTCTATTTTGCTTGTTTCTGTGCACAAATTTTACTAGGGTGTTGTTTTTACAAGTTGTTCATGCGTTAAGAACTTTCCATAATCATTTTAGAAACTTTACATAGTATTTTTGTGCAAATTTTATATGTTTTACTGCAGTAGTGAGACGACATTACTGCAGTAACCATAACATAGTGTTTCGTTGAATTTTTTGGGTAGAAACACATATCACAATAGTGAATATCATTACCGCGATAACTAGAATGTTGCTCATGTGCAATTTTACATGTTTTGTTTTGGTTTTCCTACCCCTTTGTATATTTGATTGTACATATTTCACATCATAAATTTTATAGTTTTCTCAAGGTTTATTTTTTTGAATTATTTTATTTTATTTAATTATCTAACAAAATTCTGGAGTATTATGTTGACAAATAAACCTCCAAAAAACTCATTTTGCATGAATGGGCCTTCTTCCCAATTTGAATAATTTGGACCCTTTTGGTTGTGTGAAATGATCAAAATACTCTCTTGTGTTGTTTTAAATTGACATATGTCAAAATAACAATATTCAATACACATAATAAATTTCAATGGTTTCATTACTTGATTTAATGAAAGCAACTCAACACCTCAACAATAGTTATCTTTATCATCTTTCATTGTTTTTAAACTTCTTCCTTCTCCTTAATATCCTGAACATTTTTCTTTTTGTTTTCATGGTATCTTTTTCTCATTTGCATTTGGGATATGAAAATCAAGACAATATGAAAATGATGATGGTTTATATATATTTTTTAAATTTTCTACCATTTTTTTTGTTTTCATGGCATCTTTTTTCATGGTGTATATATATATATATTGTTGATATATTGACGAAATTTTTGAAACACGTAATATAAGTTAAAATATTTTCGAATGATACATTTAAATATTATCATGTAGTTTTATTACTAATATGAAGATAAATAATAAGAAATAGTAGATAATCAAAGATATAAATTATAACACCCTGAAAACTTTGTGAGCGTGCCACGTCACGAGTAAGCATAAAATAAAATATTATTTTATAGAAAAATGAGAATTTAAAACAAAATAACAAAAAGAAAAATAAAAATAAATAAATAATAGTTTTACAAGAAAAAAAAAGTAATGATAAAATATAATTTTTTAGAACTTACAATGTTTTAGAAAAATAATAATAATAACACGAACTTCAAAAAATATAAATAATCAAAAAATAATAATAATAAATTTAAGATTTATTTGAAAATAAAAAATTTATATTGATTAATGGAAAAAAATTAAATTAATAATAAATATCATAATTATTAAAACATATGCATAGATTATAGTTGGAAAAATATCCTAAAATATTACGATGATTGCGAACAAGTTGACAATGAAATTATAATAAATAAAAATAATAATTAAAGAATAAAACTATGTTTTATAGTTACATAGATAGATAAAATAAATATTTTGATATTTATTATGATTGGTGTAATATTAAAATAATGTCGAGAATTAAAATTTTAAATTAAAAATTTATTAAAAATTTAAATATGTATATAATAAGATAAAGTAAATGAATATCTAACATTAGCTTGAAAAATGAAATAAAATATCAAAATTTTCTTGGTTAATGAAATTATTATTTGAGAAGTAAAATTTAATTGGTGGTTAGAATAATAATAAAAAAAATTTAATAATAATAAAATAAAAACAAAAATAATAAAATAGAAAAATCTAGGTTTAAAATTGTTTGAACAACTTTTAAAAAAAATTGCCGAAAACTGGAAATTGGGAACACGAACCAGAGTTTTCTGGTTCGTCTGTGGAAGGAATTTCTGGAAAAAAATTTGAGAGGCTTCGGTTTGGGCGGTGAAATGGTGGAGATTTCTGGATAAATGAAGCTAGAAACAAGTCGGATCAGACATTGAAGAAGAAGAAGAACAGAAGAAGAAGAAGAAGAAGAAGAAGAAGAAGAAGAAGGAAAAATCTGAAAATGAAATCCAATTTTTTGGTTTAGGGCATCCGTGAAGTCGAAGAAGAGGAAATCAAATATGGATATTTGTGATTAAAAATCTGAGTTTTGTTTGGATTTAGTATTCAGCAAAGATAGAAGAAGGAACAAATGAAATCCAGTTCATTTCTAGTTTTCAGTCATAAAAAAACATGGAAGAGGATGATTAAATTTCTGGTTTTAAATTTGGTTGTGATGTTTGGTGATTTGGGGAACGATTTAGGAGTGTGTGGTTTTGGGTTCATTGCTGGTGGCTGGCTGTGAAGATTGGAAAAACAGAAGATTGTGGTGGGCTTGCTGGTGGTGAGTGATGCGTCTTCAAATTTGGGGCGGATTGGTTGTATGTAGTGCATTTTGATTTATGTATGTGAGTGGAGCAAGAATGAGGAAGATGAAGAACGAGCTAAATTTTTGCAATCTGATTGTGCGATGTGTGTGTGTGTTGATCATGAAGCATGAACGAAAAAAACAAAAACCAAAATTTTCTGGTTTTGGGGTTGGGCAGACATCACAAATGAATGGAAATTTTGGATGGTTGTTGCTGGATTTTTGATTGGATTCTTGATGTTGAAAGATCAAACATGAAGAACAAAGATGAAAAAAAATCTGCTGGTGTTTTTTTACGAGGAGGATGAACATGATTCATGATATGTGATTTGGGCATTTTTCAGATTTCGTGATCGTTGGGATGTCGTAAGTTTGTTGAACGTGATTAGAATCTTGGGTGTTTGATTTGATTTTAGAATTTATCGGTTGAGTGGATGAAGAAGAAAGAAGAGGATTGAAAACTTGAACTACTGAACGTGATTAATTTTGATGTTGCTGGATATTGATTTTGGGACACGGAATTGGGTTGCTTGGGAGTGTTTGAATTTCTGAATATGTTTGATGATGATGGAAATTAAATTGAACATGGAAATTAGGTTGTGGAACCGAGAAGAAATTTGCAGTGATGTGTCCTATACGAAAGAAAATCATTGACAAAAAGTTTTTGTCATTGGTGCCATTCGCGCAAGGAAGACAACGCGAGGGATAATTTAAATTTTAAATTTTAGATAGTATAACAATTATTTTTAGATGATCTTAGATGAAAAAATAAAATAAAATTTAAAATTTAAAATTTTAATGAATATTTGAGTAAAAATATTAATTTCGATGCTATTAGAGTATGATAGATGCTTAGAATATAAATATCAAAGCTTAGGAAATTTGAAATTTCGAATATTAGACATCTAATTTTGTTTAGAAGCTAGATACAAATAAAAAATATTAAAATCTTCTTGTTCAAATAGAAATTGATTGAATCGATTATGAAAATTAGTTTAGAATATGTATTTAATCATTCAAATTAAATAAATTTAATATTAGATTATTTATTAATTATTGAACATGAGGATTAATTGATTTAATAAAATTAAAGCAATTAATCTTTTAAATTAGGATTGAAAAAATAGTTTTTCAACAATTTAATAGTTTTATTTAATATTAGAAGTTTAAACTTTAATAATTCCTTAAAAACATGAAAAATAAACCTTTAGAAGTTTAAAATCTTTCATAAAAAAATGAATGAAATTTTAGGCCTTGAAACTAAATTTGTAACATTTAGAAGTCTTATTTTGTTCGTAACAAATTTATTTACGATGTGAATAAAATTATTTAAATTGTGGAGATTCGGATGTTAGAAATTTACATTTTTAGAGGCTAGAAGTAAATAATAAATAGTACAATTTCTTATTCAAATAGAAAATTTTCAAATCATTTAAGAAAAGTCTTAAGATGAAATAATTTTATTTTGGAACTTAGAATTTAAGAAATCTATAAATTTAGATTTAATATCTTCAATATGAATAATTTATTTTAAATAAGTAACTTAAGGATTTTTAGATGATTAATTAATAATTTGGAACTGAGTTCAAATCTTAGATATAAAAATTTTATTTTAAGTGAAATGAAATTTATAGAACATAAATAAATTATTTTAGAGCCCAAATTTAAGTTAGTGTTTTATTAACTCTAATTTAAATAAATTTATTTAGAAGTGAATAAATTATAGAAGCCTGAAAAAATATTATTAGAATTTTTTATTTTTAAATTAAAAGCTTAAATTAGTAGAAGTATTATTTCTCTAAAATATAAGTTTAGAAGTGTTTTTGAACTAAATTTGGATAAACATTGAGGACTTAAGAAATAAATTGAAATAATTTTCATTTTCAGAAGTAGAAATCTTATTTTTATCTGAAGAAAAGAAATTGAAATTGATATTTAGATATTTAGACTTTATAATCATTTTGAAAATCATTCAAGCTTAGAAATAAGTTTGGATTAGATCAAATATGAGTCAACAACTTAGACGAGTTTTGTTGATTTTTAAATTTTATATTTACAATTTAGAGTACCGAGTATCTCTACGGAAAAGAAAGCTGTCCTGAAGATTGACGAAATCAGGTGAGTGATTTCCTTGCACTTATGTATTATATGGAGTTAAAATTCAAAACATTTGCTTGAATAGTCCTAGGTTATTAGAATTTTATTAGGAAATTGATTGAAATTGTTTAGTATGCTTGAATGATGTGTGACGAATGATGAATTATTTTAATTTACGCATAATTATTTCATGACATGCTCAAATAGAAAATCATGCATTTGAATTTATTTATTTATTGCATGCATGAATAGGAAATTATGCATTTAGATTTCATTATTTAGTCATACACCTTATTATTTTAATTTGCATGTATAGTTTGATTTAATTTCTATTTTAATATGCAATGTTTGGTATGATTGAATTTGTTTGTAAAACTAAAAATAAGACGACGGATTATTAAAAATTCACGTATCCATGCGATCAACGAGCCTAAAGCGGATCGAGATGACATCTCCTATATGTCACCTCTTGAGATCGACGAGCTACAAGGCGGATCATAGGTATTCCAAACCTTGAGTTGCCTGTGACAACTAGATGTCTTTGAAAGACAGTATGAGCCGCAGTAAGTACACTCTCTTAGACGATGATATCATGATTTGAGACATGACTCATTTTATATGCTACTCGAGACTTTTTATGATTAGACGAGATCATGGAAAATACTGAGAGGCATCTCAACCTCTTTCGGCCTCAGACTTCGACCAAAACTAAATAAATGTTTGAAACACCTAATGTTTGGAAGTGTTTGTAATGTTTTGGATTTTGTTCTGTATAATGCGTATGATGTGCAAGAATAATTTACTAGGCTTTCGAGCTCACTTCCATTTCATTTTTCAGGTACACATGGACGTAGATTACTATAATCTATGTTAGAAGACTTTCACTTTTGATTGGAACCTCATGGGAGAAGTTATCTAGGATATGAGGACTTAGAGGTTGTATTTTATTTATTTAATTGTAAGAAAATTGCATATATAATTTTCTTTTGAATTTAGTTTCATTGTTTTTTATGTAATTACTTTGGTTTTGAATTTTCGCTGCATGATTTATAATATACAATTAGTGATTTATGATTCATGATTTAAAAGTTCTGATTTGAATTTGTTTTATCTAACTACTGAAAATCGGTGAGCAATTTTGATCTTTTGTTTCATGAGAAACATATGTCGGGACCCCTTCCCTAGGATGAAGGGCGAACCGACCGACACAGTGTCCCAACAAACCCGCTCGCATGCCGAGCTTGCCAAGACACTGTTAAGCCTCAATCATACTACCTACATCACACACTATCAGAGTAATCATAAGTAATGCAGAAGAATTAAACATATGAACACCAATAAGAACTTCATATTTTCAAAACGGGTCATTACATATGTGTAGCAACGGGAGAGACTATTCATTATATACAGACCATCCTCACCTCTATACATGGTTCTACCTCTCAAAACATAATAACAGAAAGGGAAAATACAAGAAATCCTACCCAAAAGAGTAAGAGAGGGCAGTCCTACGCAATGACCACACCCTTGCCCTTATCCGCAACTGAAGAACCTGAAATGTTAGAGTAGTGAGCCTAATTGTCCACGGTGGCTCAGTGAGTAATGCAGTCTAATTCAAACTTAAAACAAATATTCCTCAGTTAAAACATGTGCCATGAATGCATGAACAATAACATTATGCAAATGAATGCAACAAAAAACGCAATTCAAATCATAATGCAGTTGTGCACCTTTGTTAAAAACGGTTAAACAATGAAAACATTTGCCGAGGCTCGCAAGCTCTCCAAGGCGATTAAAAACACTCGAGCAGGAGAAATCCGTCGGTTAGGTGTAGAGGTGACGACCCAAATCTGGGCCCACAGAACCCCCCTTAGGGCACTCTGTGCTAGGTGGTCACTCGATGCTTTATGGGAGCCCAATCAATACACGAGCGAGTTGCAGACCGTTAGGCATATCGTGACGACCCGATTAGGACTTATTGTCGTTGCCATCATCGTAGGCCCACAGAACCCCTTAATAGGCACTCTGTGCTAGGTGGTCACTATCAGGGTCAC
>JAJIYU010008740.1:0-17693 GCA_030144865.1 Tinospora cordifolia | reverse complement strand
TTATTTTTATTTATGATCATGATTATGAGATTTAATGAAAGATTTTGAGGTTAAAAACCACTTACTGTCGCAGTGAAAATGAGGGTCACTATGGGTGTTCTTTACATGTGATTAATTCACATGGGTGATCTCTCAAAATACTTAGAATATGGATTAGGCCCTAAGTCCAATGAAACTTGACATAAAAAAAATGTATTTTCACTCAAGGGAGGTATTTTGATAAAAAACATCAAGGGCTTTGAAACCCTTTCAGTCAAATTTACAACTATAAACAAAATATTGTTTGAAATGCTTAATGATTTACACTATAGCTAAGGTCTGGTCAACTAGCAATTAAATACAGTAAGTTTCCTATCATACTTCAATATATGCTTTGGTCAACATCCTTACTGTCTAAGTCTTTAGAAATCTTAGTGCTAGTACTCATGGGGGGTTCTCATATGTTAGCGTTTCCTAATCCAAATTTTTGAATGATATTATGGGCATATTTAGTTTGGAAAATAAATATACGTTCTAAGCTCTGTTTAATTTGTAGTCCAAGGAAGTAATTTAATTCTCCAACCATGCTCATTTCAAATTCCTCCTTCATCAACTCAGCAAATTCGTTAGAAAGTTCAAATGAAGTGGATCTAAAGACAATATCATCCACGTACATCTGAGTAATAACCAAATGTTTATCAATGGATTTTAAGAAAAGGGTTTTGTCAACTATACCTCAAGAGTATCCTTTGTTGGTGAGAAAAATTGTGAGACGTTCATACCATGCACGGTGCGTGCTTTAGTTCATAGAGAGCCTTTTTGAGTTGGTATACATGATGTGGATGCTCACTTTCTTCAAATCCCTTTAGATGTTTTACAAAGACTTCTTCATTCAGATATTCATTAAGAAATGCACTCTTTACATCCATTTGATAAAGGTTGAATTTTTGAGCACATGAAATAGCCAAAAGTATCCAAATGGACTCAAGATGGGCCACAAGAACAAATGTTTCATCAAAGTCAATTCCCTCTATCTGGGTGTACCCTTGTGCTACTAGTCGTGCCTTGTTTTTCATGACATTTTCGTGTTCATCTGATTTATTTTTGAAAATCCACTTTGTCCCAATCATGTTCACTTTAGAGGGTCCGGGAATCAATTCCCATACTTGACTTCTTTCAAACTATTCTAGTTTTTCTTGCATAGCTCTTCTCCAATTTTTATCAAGAAGGGCTTCTTTAACATTTTTGGGTTCAATCAATGAAGTATATTATGAGAATCTCACCATTTCCCTATAATTTTTGCGAGGAATGTTTTTGGGTTGTCTCTTTTGGTTTAGACCACCAATTATCAGATTTGAAGGGTGGTTTAGTTGGATCCTAGATGAGGGATCTCTAACAGATTCAGCTTGTGGTTTTTTTGGGTTGTCTATGTTATATCTATTTCACTAACTGTTGTCACAGATAGTCTGTCAATTTCTTTTGTGTTTTTTGCATAGCTTTCCAACAACTGATCTTCAATCTGATCATCATCTTCTGCTTGTTCTTCCTTCTCATAGTTACGTGCAATGACACTAACGGACTCAATTACATATTGAGTGCAATTATTGTAAACTCAATACGCTCTACTGTTGGCAGCATATCCCAAGAAAATGCCTTCATCGCTTTTTGCATCGAATTTGTTCAACAGATCCTCGTCATTCAAAATATAACAGTTACTTCCAAAGATATGAAAATAATTTACATTAGGCTTTCTTCTTTTCCATAGTTCATATGGTGTTTTAGATGATCCTTGTTGAAGGTAAACCCTGTTGATTGTATAAGCTATAGTGTTGACAATGATCCCAAAATTTGCAGGAAGACTTGCAGCTAGAAGCACTACCCTTGCCATTTCTTGAAGACTGCGGTTCTTTCTTTCAACAACACCATTTTGTTGTGGAGTTTTTGGAGCAAAAAACTCATGACTTATTACAATGTTATTGCAAAAATTTATGAAGTTCTAATTCTCTAATTCTCTCCCATGGCCACTTCTTATTTTTTGTAAGTATCCTCCCTTTTCATTTTGCAGCTTCTTGCACAGATTTCTGAAGACATCAAAAGTTTTTGATTTATCTCTGATGAAGTTTACCCATGTATATCAAGAGAAATCATCTATGCATTTGTACACATACTTCTTTCACCCAATGCTTTTTGTTTACATTGGCCCGAATAGATCCATGTGTAGTAATTCAAGAACTTTGGTTGTGGTTGTATACTGAATGGGGGGATGTCTTGTTCTTTTCTACTTGCCCAGCTGATGTGGACCACATATAACAATTTGCTTAGTGTTTAGTTTAAGTAGACCATGTACAACTCCAACATTGCTAATATTCTTTAGAATCTTGAAATTTACATGGTCGAGTCTTTGATTCCATATTTCCAAAGAATTCAGAATGGTGTTGTGACACTATTTCAAGAGAGTCATGATGCATTTTTCAACCTAGTAGTAGTTATTTGCAGTTCTTGTTCCCTTAATGACTGAAGTTCCTGAGCTATCCACTATTTGACATCCATCCTTAGTGAAGTTCACTTGTATGTTTTCATTGCATAGTTGACCAATGCTTATTAGGTTGGCTTTTAGGCCTTTAATGAATAGTGTATCTCTTAGTTTAGGTGAGCCTGCTACACTTAAAGTTTCTCTGCCGATGACTTTTCCTTTTCCCCCATCACCAAATGCGATATGGCCATCTTCACTTGCACAATACGAAGTTAGAAATCTTTTGTTACCAGTCATGTGTTTGGAACATCCACTGTCCAAGTACCATGCTTCATTAGAGCAAGTAGACAATGCAATATGAGCAACTAATGCTCTGTTTAGTTTTTTTGGAACCCATTTCTCTACAGTGTTGGACTTCTTCTTCCTGTTATTCTGTAGAATATTCTTCTGAAGGACATGGTAGTGCTTCCACTTGTGACCCCTTTTGTTACAATAGAAACAGATTGGAATTCTACATGTTCTTTGTGTGTTTGAGTAGGGGGTCTTTTGCCTTGTTTTTGTAGTGAATCTCATTCTGGACTGGCTTTTGTGGTTAGATTCAGTTTGTAGCCAAGATCCCTTCGATCACAAGAGTTTTGCTTCATGTCAAGAATCTCGTTACCTTTGCTTTTCTAGTATTGAGGTGCTGAAGCGTCTATTATGTAACATTAAGCTTGATAGTTAGCTCATCTATCCTCTTTTCCTTTTTCTTGATTGTGTCATGTTGTTTTTTAATAGTCTCCTTCATCTTGCGAATCTGCTCTTCCAGTTACTTGTTCTGCTAGCTTGCAGTCATTTTTCATACATAAGTTCACAAGTATTTCTGAAATCGTCCAAACTTACCTCATCGTCTTCACTTTTTGATTCATAATCAATTGAAGTTGCAGAATTTGCAATGGATTCATATCTAACAAGAGCAATGAAAGCAATGAAGTTGCTTCAAATTCCTTCATCTTCGTCTTGGTTATTCTCAAAATCATCACCCCATGTGAAATTTATGGATTTCTTCTTGAATGTGTTCGCACATTCCTCCTGAATGTGTACCAAGCCCACACAGTCATGACATTTGATGTTCTTGAACTGAATATAAGATTTAGGAGACTCCTTTGCAAACTATTTATTTTCAAACCTATTCCTTGGTGAAGAATCCTGTTTTCCATATTTCTTTAGAAATTTGAAAAATTTCTTGATGATCATTGCAATCTTGTTGTCTTTGTCATTCACACGAGTTTGAGCTTGAAGAGCAATACTCTTTTCAGATTTCTGATTTGTGAAGCTCATTTTATATGTCTATAGCGAACCCATGAGCTCATCGAATCTCCTTTTGGTTAGATCCTTAGCCTCTTCTATACTAGCAACTTTTGCAACAAATCTCGAAGGTAGAGATCTTAAGGCATTTCTTACTCATTTCTTGTCTGAGTATTTCTTTCTCAATTAGAACACTTGATTTGCAATGTCACGTAGTTTGTTGTTGAAGCTTGAGATATTCTCATGTTTTTCCATCTTTAAAAGTTCAAAATGAGATGTTAACAGTTGAAGTTTAGAAATACGCATAGCATTGGTTCCTTCATGCATAGTTTGAAGTGTCTCCCATGCATCTTTAACAATTTCACATGTTGAGATTAGTTTGAATTGCTCTGTGTCAACAACATCAAAGATGGTGTTGAGTGCCTTAGAGTTTGCCAGTAAAAATCTTCTTTCTTCTTCAGACCAATCAAATTTAGATTTTGCACTAGAACTATTTTTTTAAATTGATTTTGTCCAGCCATCTTCAACAGTCCTTTAGGCATATTCATTTAAAGATTGAATGAAGATTTGCATCTTCATCTTCCACAAAGTATAGTTGCCTTCTTCGAGGAGAGGGGGTCGAGTGATAGATCCTCCTTCTTTGGGATGGTGTCGTACTGGTACTAAGTGACTCATTTCTACAATGGATCTCACTTGCCAAGTTAAAGGCTATAAAAAAGGAAAGGTAACTTATTACCAATTGAACGTTCTTAAGTCACTGTTATCGGGTACTTATTAGAAAATAAATTGAAGTGCAATAGCAGAAACAGATTGTGTAGAATGAAAAATACACACAACGATTAGTTACGCAGTTCAACCTTTAAGCTTATGTCTACAGGGCCTTACCAAGATCATGGGATTCCATTATAGTTTACAAAGTACATCACTTCTCAACAAGTCCAATGCTTAAAGCAGTACACCGCAAACAGGAATCACACAAACGAACTCTCATTGAGAAAACTAATGTCAAACTCTGCAGACAACCAGTCAGTTACAACTGACAGTCACTATTGTCTTTCTGAACACAAGTGTAGAGAGTAAACTACTTCTCAATCTCACGATCACTCAATAGAAATTGGATCAAATGTAATATAGTTTTCAACACTCAATACAATGAAATGTATATGTATAAACTCTAATTTCTTTGTAGCACGGAGTGATAGTGAAAGCTCTGAACACCTCTGAATATAAAGATTGAAAACAGAAACCTTTCCATAACAGACAGATTCTGGGCAATTTTTGGACAGATTTTGTGATGCACTATATCACGATACTGTGAGCATAGTCCGTTGTTTGACAAATTTTCGAAATCTATTTCTTTTCAAGTGTAGTAGGAACTTCTTTTTTCATTTGAAAGCAAGTGAACTGAAATCTTTTGAAGAGAATAATCCACCTATTTATTTCTAAACATATTGCACAAGATTTTAATGCCTTTTTCAGATAAGAAAGAATACAGATTGTGAATGCCTTTTCCAGATAAGAAGTTTCTATGTTCAAGAATGCTTAGTCTTTCTAAAACAAAAATTTGCCATAATTTAGAAGAAGGAAAGCTTGCCATAAATAATTTAGAAAATATTCCCTTAAGATTTTAAAATTCTGTTTCAGTCATTGAGCATAGAATGAATATATGCAATATGTCAATTTCCAAATCAAGTATGCAATTATAAAAACTTTCAGTTTCTAAAATCCTAATTTGAAAAACCTTTCCTAAAGATGCTATTTCAATGGATGAACCAAAAGGAAACACAATACTCAAATTTCTATATTCTTTAACTATTCAATAAGGTTAATAATGTTTCTAGAAATCTTTAAGCACCAAACATGCTAATTTACATAGTTCCTAATAATTTAATCAATAATTTGAATAAGTTTAGACCATTAGATCAAAGAAATTTAAGGTAAGGATGCAATAAGTTTACCAAGCTCACTAAGCCACAATTCATGGAATCAAAGGCCACATGGTGTACCAAGGGAGTAGACTATAAAATCAAAGTAGATTTGGTGTATTGAGGTTTAAAGAAGTGAAAACCATGAGATAATTCTTTCCAAACATTCAAGAATCAATAAAATTTCTTGCACAACCCTATTGGACCAAAACATTTGCAGCTTGCCCCAAGCTAAAAGCTTATTTGCACACACACCCTTGTCTTTCATCCCGCACACCTTCCAATTGTTGTAAAGTGTTTAGTTAGAGAGAAACCCTTCTTAAGTCATGCACACGAGGTCCCTTCATAGAGTACGACGAAGTAAGCAACCAATTTAAGGTATAACCCCCTCTTTCTTAGTCAAAACTAAATCAAAATCAATAAGAAACCATAAGAAGACATTTGGCGATAGTCGTCCTACATAGAGTTAACAGGCCATGCAAAAAGGGCATAGGTTACCATTATAGAAAACTATGGATACACTAGTAATTGTGCAACTCGTTTGCATAGTTTTGTGACTAGGCCATATAAACTTTTAGGGAACATCCAAAGCTCTAAAATAAACCCTAAACTAGCACCTAAGAAGTCATAAATCTTGCTGGTTGAAACCCTTTTAAATACGCTAAGTGTTTTATGATTGAAAACTATGCAAACAGTAGTATTTTGATGCAAGTAATCACATAAAAAGGAAATACAACCCTAATATATGAATCATGACTATAACGCTTAGGTTTTGGATTGAAAAGGTCTAAACCAACAAGAAATCAAATCCACATCTTACTAGAGCAAGACCCTAAAGGTTACACCTAAGCGGATTAGGATAACATGTGCATAATTGTTTGATTTAGCGCACAAATTAAACACAAAATGGATCCCTAGACTTTGTTGATATGGCAGGATCAAATTACCCATGAAAACACACTTAGATTAGTAGGGGAGTGCATTAGATCATGCATGGGAAATACCCTGGAAAGGTATCTTAAAAAGGGTGCACTATATAACATGATTTCATGCACATAGAGAGCAAAACACCCCAAATTTTGCATTAGAAACCAAGTAGCAGCCACTACTCAAGGGCTGGTTTTTGGAGTTAGAGTGAAGGAAAACCATTAGAATTATAAGATAAAGAAATCCTAAAAGGGCATTATTGCTATCACTGCAAGTGTACAGTATTGCAATAGCAATATGTAATTGAATACCGAATATCCTCCTCAAGGAATGATTGATTGCCAAGAATCTCAAATCCCAATCTACTATTAGTATCAATTTTATTAAAGCTACAAATCAAGGTTGGATGTCTTCAACTAAAAACAAACGATAAAGTTGATGCCCTAAGAGGTCTAAGTCCTGATCTATCTAAAGCATGTTTGAAGATAAATGATAAAGCAGAGTTAACATCAATCAACACATATAAAGTAGAATCTAAAATACAGCTGGCACCTTCTACTAAAGTTATGGTATCCTTTGAATCAAGCTAAGTGACTACCTGTGCTCCCCCTTGAGTGATGCTAGTGGGTACACTGGAAGCTGAGACGAGTGTAGGGTAGTCTTATCGTATGTAACCTAGCCAACCACAGTGGAAACATGTAATCAGATGCCTCTACTTAGCCTGATAGGTCTAGCCCTAGCTCTGGCCTCTATGCCTTGAATTTCTTCCTTTACCTCGACCTCCACCTCAACCCCCATACTTTTTTAGTGGTTCCCCTACCGGCAGATAAGTCTGTGCTGGGGTGGCAGTAATTATAACTACAATAGTCAATGGACTTTGCTTTTCTCTAGACTATCCCCCCAAATACTTTCTCTTCCTTTGATATCTACCTACTGGGAATCCACCACGATAACTTCCCTGAGTCTGTGACGGTGGCTAAAACTATGGTTGTGTTTGTAAGGTGGCCCTCTTTCCTATATGGAGCATCGGATGCTCATCTCTACCATGTGTCTCAAACTATAGTGTCTGCCTCTATATGGTCTCAAGGATAGCCTCACTAGGCATTGATGTCATTTGCCTAATTTTGGCTCTTAGCCCTCGATAGAAGAGTCCTGCTCTCTCCCTCTGGTTGCCTATTAACTTGGGCACATAAGCCTCAAGCCAAAAAAATCTGTGGGTATACTCCCTCACTGACATGTTCCCCTGTCGCAAAGTCAAAAACTCCATCTTCTTACGCTCCCTTGTTGTCTCATGGATGTAAGCACTCAAGAAAAACTCCTGAAAATGGGCCCATGAAGTAACCTGCTCCTCAATGCTCTGAGTAGCCTTCCACCAAATGGCAACCTCATCTTCTAACATATGTGCGACAAAGATAACTTAGTTTCCCTTAGACAACCTCAATGTCTGTACATTCTTCTTAACATTGAGAAGCTACTTTTCTGCTGCATCCAAACTTAGTCCCCCCTAAAATTCCTTGGGTCTCAAGTCTAAGAACCTCTTCAGAGGAGATCATAAGCAACCTCATATCCTTGTCTTAATGGGGCTACCACTGCTCAGACTGCAACCCCCTCATCTGCTATGATCTCGGGTATAACTGATGCAGGCAGTGCTACTCGCTCATGTCTCTATCTTTCAGCCTTAATCCTGTCAAGTCTCTCCCTTAATAAGGCTACATGGGCTTAAGTAGCCTTGGCAGATGCCCTAATCATAGCCTCGAGCCTCTGTGTGGGGTCCTACTTGGGCTGAATCGGAGGTACTGGTGGTGGCACTGGCTCTAAAGCCCTACATGGTCTCCCACATTGGAGGAGGCATTGTGGCCTACATAAAACATTCAACATCCGTTATTTCCAAGATTAAGCAAACCATAACTTTAGGTTCTTATAATAAGGAATAACTACGCGTTAAGGTGACTATCTCTAAATGATATTTTAATCCACAAGTTTGAAATTCTTTAAGTCTTAAAAACTCAATAACTTTCAATGAAAGTCCAATTCCCCTCATGATATGCCCACTCTTACTCGGTTCATCTTCCTGTCAATCAAAAGTTAAAAAGTTTTGTTCATAATTTTGCAATGTCACTCTAAGTCATTCCTAGGGTTTTCCTAACTTTCGCGATTACTTTGAGGCTCCCTAGGTTAACAACAATTGTTATTCCTTAATTGGAATCCTTGGCTCTGATACTAAGATTGTTGAAACCCCTTCCCTAGGGTAAAAGGCGAATCGACTGGCATAGTAACCTAACACAGCCACTCATAAGCCAAGCTAGTTAGAACATTGTAAAGCTTCTTTCACACACCATACACAATACTATTAGAGTAATCATAAAAGAGATGCAAAAGTAATTAAAACATAGAAATGCAATAAAAATTAACAATAAGAAAAAGTAGGTTATGTACAATCATCTAAATGTAGCAATGGCGAATATATCTAAGTCAAGCTATTTACAATACTTTCCTCACCCCTATAAATTGTTCTAACTCTCAAAATAGTGAATGACACGAAGAAACATACCAAAATAAAAAAGATGCGGCACTGAGCGATGACCACCTTCTTGCCCTTATCCACGATAGAAGGACTTGAAATATTAGAGTAGTGAACCCAATTTGTCTATGGCGGGCTCAGTGAGTAATGTAGTTTAATCTATGACTTAAAGTAAGAATTCCATAAAACAATTTTATGTATGCATGAACAATAATATTATGCGAGTGAATGCAACAGTTAATGAACTTTCAATCTACAATGCAGTCATGCACCTCTTATTTTTAAAATAGTTTTAATGATGAAAACACATGTAGAGGCTCTCTCTAACCTCCAAGGTAATAAGAAATCTATTCAAGTGGGCTACTAGACAGTTAGGCATATTTTCCTACAATATCCTAAGGATTGGCACAACACTTACCTCTTGTATGGCAGCTTCAAGCCCTTGGCAACTGTGCCAATTGAAAGACCGACACAACATATACATCAAATATGGTGACTTCAGGTCCTCAATGCCTCTAATACATCCAATAAACTAACCTATGCCTCAAGCTTCAAGATTCAGTGCACTTTTTGCATTTAAAAATGCATTTCTTTTCTAAAGCTTGTAAATGCATTACAATTTGTAATAACATTTCATTTATGAACATAACAACAAGTTTTAAGTAATAAACTAAAAAACACTACTCACAGATTAATTCAATTACTGATGTTCACCCTATCGTCGGTCACATCCCCTAATATCGAATCAAATACTAAAAGCTTACACCGTTGGTACATGTCTTACTTTTGGTATACAATAACCAGCCTCTTCACAATTTGTCGTATAATACATTAAATAAAAAAAATTAATTATTCCCTATGTTACGAATTTTTTTTTCAGGTAAAGTATTTCATAATGTTATACAACATTATATATATAACATTACCTAATGCATAACATTACATTATATAATCTTATATACATATATTATTAATCTATTAATTTTCTCAAATTGTACAAATGCAAATTTAATCTATCAAGTGATCTCCGAAAATCCTAATTTTGGTGTCATTGAGTCAATAATTTCATTCTTGACATTTCAACATCCTTCAATTAACATTTCATTATCAATACATATATCCCCTATATGTTAGCTTTCAATTATCATATAAATCTTTGGAGTCTACATAGGTATAAATAATTATATATATCTATGTCGTACTCGATGATATGAACACAACAATACTCATATTGTGGAGCTTTACTCTAAGTGGAAATACACCCTATTTTTGAATCACATGATAAGCTATCTCTTTTATTGGAAACTACACTAAAAACCTAAAATTTGCAACTTTTTTTTATATCTATTTTGCATTGAAAAGAGGCAAGATTAACTTACTAAAATGATGGATTTCAACAAAATAAGTGGTTTTTCTTATCTTTTTTTTTTTCCTTCCTACTTCTTTGCCTTTTCTGTTCTTTTTGTTCTCTTCCTCTAGATTTTTTTTCCTCATGGTGGTGAAGTGAAATGGGGAGAATGAATTGAAAATGAGCAACTCAATCCACACATATATAGTCATTAAAGTGTGGTGGCTCCCATGTCAAAAAAGTAATAAAGTTAATAAATGGAGATAATTCTCCATTTTTTTTCTTTCTTATCTCCATGTCATACATTTTGTCTTCTCTTTTTTTTTCTTTTCTTTTCCATGAAAATAGCTTCCTTATTAACTTTTCATTAACAAGTTATTCACATTTATTTTGTTTTTCTCTCATACACCATCCATGTATGCATCATCAATTTCATTTTATTTTATGCATCAATTATTATTTTTTCACTTAATTTTTAGAAAATTATACAATTGTCTTAATATCATGTATTTTCATTCATAATTCATCAATTCATACATGAAAATACATGTTGAACCTGTCAACTAAATGTCTAAAAATATGGGTCATTTCACTAAGCATAATCTTGGGTCTGATTACCATGATAGGAACAAACATTATTGCACAATCAATGTGCAAAGATGGAAAATATAGGTTATTACTGCGGTAACTAGTGGTTGTTGGTGAATTTCAGGTGGTTACCGCGGTAGGCTACCGTGATAACCAAAATGTGTCTCTCAAATTTGGATACACTACCGTAGTAGTTTGAGTAGGTTTTCCTAGAAATAGGTGAAAAATACTGTGGAAATAATGGTCACTATCATAGTAACCAGTAGAAAAGCTAGTTTTCTGAGTTTGTTTCTTACATCTCTTATCTTCTACAATCATGGCACCCTACTACATCGACTTCTAGACTATAAACAATGAAATTGAGACTAAGATAGGGTGGTTATACCTTTGTTGAACCTTCAAATCTCCTTGGTTGATCAACATGCTTTCAAGCAATAGAATTTGTGCAAAACTCTATTTTTCCACATTCCTACTACTCTAATTGCTATCTAGAACAGCCGCAAAATGCAAAGAATGCCAAGAGGGAAGCTAGGAGAGCAAGAAGAGCACTGGTTCGTTCTTGTTGGGATGAGGAGAATGGGTGCCCAAGCTTGGGTTTATATAGAGTTCCAATGAACATGTTTGGGAAGGTTTGGGATGTTTTCAATAAAGAAATCTTTCTAAAACTCCCATTTTCTTATTCCCCATGCACATAATTTAGTAATAATTGAATTTAGAAGTTGCCAATTTGTTTGGGGTGCCTTAGAGTGGTTTTAGAAACTTCTCAAATTGTTCTTGCATAGTTTTACATGCACTATTGTTGTAGGCTACTTTGGTAATCAAACAGTGTTTCCAATTTGATTTTCTGGCAACGATACATTATTGCAATAGTCATTTCTATTACCCCAGTAACAAGAACACTTTCCATTTTTTCAGTTCTCTACATATACGAAACATTACCTCGGTAGGGTTTCCATTACTGCGGTAATTAGTGGAGAATTCTATGGTTTGTTTTGTGTTTTGTTCCGGTTCATTGATCCTTTCGTACTTTGAACTTGTACTTCTTCTATATTATAATTTTATGGACTTCCCAAGGATTATTCCACTCAAATTATTTTATTTAATTTTATTTATTTATTACATTTTTATACAATTTCTGGGGTATTACAATGGCCCTCTAGGTGTGAGATAAGTGGCTTAGAAGACTCATGATTATGAGTCTCAACTAGTGTGCAAGGTCTCATTAGTTTAAGATAGGTTATGGGACTTTAGGAAATTGAAATATTTGATGGTTTTATCATTTGATCCAACAAAAAGACTTGAAAAATTAACTTAGAAATTTGGCCTAGGGGACCTTGAATATGCCTCAAGTCACGTGAACTGAAATGGGTGATTAACATGACTCAATCATACCACCCAATAATAAATAATGATAGATTTGAATCAAAGAACATAGTAACTTAATTATTGAACGATAGGTTAGGAGTTCATCTTTCTCAAAATGCATAAAGAATTGTCTAAAATGGTTCCTTGGAATATGCATCAAGTGAAAAGGAAACCCTACTTCTATACATTTTCTTAGTTGAACATATACCAATGTTACTTGTATTTGTCTTAGGATCACTATAGTTTGAGAATTGTGATTATAGCTTGAATTTGTTTAACATGTGAGATTTATTTATTTAAACTAGAAATAAGAATATGATGATCATGGTTCTATTATATTCTTGAGGTATTTTAACTACAAGTTATATGAGATAAATCGATGAATGTTTATTACGTGCGATTACCTTTGATGCATGTTGAACCAATAAAGATTAGAAGAAAGAAAGATAAATTAAGATGATAACAAAAAAAAAAAAAAAACAAAACAAAACAAAGTACTAGGGTAATGCCTATCTAGGTGTTGTTGATGGATCCTATATGATTTTGCTTTGATACTCGGATTGGGTGACTTAACACCTCGGTCCCCGAATCCTGTCATAATCGCTATTGACTAGGCATCTTCGTCTCTCATCTTGAGACATGATCATGCGATCACTCTCACTTTCACTATCCAGAAACTAGGACATTACTTTTATTCTGCCTTTCTCATAACCATCCAATTAAATATCAAAGTGCGAAAACATAACAATTAATAATATGCATGATTAAACATTGGGATGAAATGACAACTAGAAATAACATGATTACTCATAAAGAAATTAAATACTCTAATCCCATGACCTAAGTTCAAATGAGTTAATACCCAACACTTGGCCCCATGGCCGAAGTTAATAAATAAAAGAACCAAACACAAATTAAATGTGGGTCCCACGCCTACGACGTTAACCCAATAAATTCACTTCTACTCCAATTCAACCCCAATAGTGGATTGTATCAAGGTATTTCAATGGTCTTTGGTTACTTTCCTGTGACAAAGTATCTTTAGTGATTACATAAAAAAAAAGATTAGTGGGGTGAGCTCAAGAGCCTAGTGGATCATATACAACACATCTCAAATATTATCAAACTTCGAAACATAACACATGCAAGCACTTATAAATTAATAGGTGTTCCAAACACTTCAATGTTTAGGTTGTCATTAAGACCGAAAGGAATCTTCTCGTATTCCCCTATGTTCAGACTCTTGAAAGTAAAGCCCCACAGGTTAATTCCTCATCACGACACAACCTTAGGAGTGAGGTTTCACTCGATCCCCAACCCATACTCAACTACTGCTATAGCAGCATGGACACCTGCCTAGGATGGAGAAATAATTATGGTGATACTAGACTATTGCAATACCCCGCTTCCATACCTAGGCCCACGCGGCTTTGAAGGTGTAATTACCACGCCGCCTTCGTTTCCTTCTTTGAATGTTGGGTGGCCCGGGTGGCGGGTTCGTATCACATTAACCTTTTTCTTTATATGACTCAAACCCATGATATTTTCTATGCACATTAGTCTATATACAACATATTTCATGAAAATTAATAGGGCCATGAATAAAATTAAAAATCTATCATTTATTGATTGATTCAAAATTCAAACGTATTTACTTAATCTTTATTACAATCAAAATAAATTCAATAAAATAAGATTGGGTTAACATGCCCTATAGTTCAATAAAATTTCTAAGAAAATAATTTAAATAAACTCTCTAGTAGCCTTGGTAATTAATTTCCTGAAATGTTGAAAAAGATGGGGTGAGCTAAAAAGCTCAGTGGATCATTCATAATATTTAAAGTATTATCTCGATCAAATAAACCATGCATATCAATCACTTAAAAAAAAATTAGATGATTCAAACAATTGTTTATTTCAATTGACATTAATGACTAAAGGAAAATATGTCCTAACATTCCAACCCTAGGGAGAGAGGTCCATTACTAACACTCCACCCATCTTAGTAGAGGTAAGGTCAAATCCAAACCATCTATTCATCTCACAACTCTGAATTGGAATATTAATGATGAAAGTTCGCCATTATGTTAGTACGTGGTTGTAATCTTTGTTAATCGTATGTTAAATGTGAAACATAACGTTCTTATAAGAAAACTAAATATAAACATGATTTAAGCATTATAACATGTCACATAACATTAAAGACCATGCTTCATTATTTATGCACACATAATCATACATATTCCACATGACATGTATAATAAAAAATTTTAAATCATAACACCCATGCAAACATTATTTAAATCAAAATAATAAATTAAAAATTGGCAGTCATCTTCACTTCAAACGTGACTCCTTCTGAACTGTAACACCCCAACTCCCTAGAAAAGAGTTTAAGCTCAACCACAAGGTAGGTTGGGTCAAATGTTACATTTACAAGTACACAAATTGTATCACATTTCATTATCTCAAGTCTTATTACTTTTCAATAAGCACAAAACCCAAATAATTTAAAAGTTTTTTTTTTTAAATAAGCCTATTACAAGAGAGATAAAAGAAAAACTTCAATCTTTATTTATTGAATAAAATAAAGGGATACATGCTTGAAATTTGAATAATAAAAAGGGAATATATAACTCAAAAATAAAATTCAACGGAAGGCTTAATAAATCAAAAGAGGACAACATACCCTTATGTTAGAAAAAGATTTTAATCATCCATGGTCTTCATATTTAATTCCCTAGAAAATATAAAAGAGAAGGGTGAATACATAGCCTAGTGGATCATTCATCAAATTACTAATTTACTAATTCAAATCAAAAGTGCATCCAGTTTCAATTGCTTACAAGCATTAAGTGTTTCAAACAATATCTTGTTATAGTTGTATATTTGACCAAAAAGGGTTTCAAACCCTTGATGTTCTTCATTAAAATACTCCTATTCTAGGATGGAATCACAATTCATCTTGTCACATTCCATTAGAAAGAAGGATCACATGTCCACATTGCAAGTATTTTAAAACACATCCACACTTAGTGATATTACTCATATACACTAAGTATATGCAAAGAACACCATAACATCACTTAGACTACTATGATGGTACGTGGTTCTTATCTTCACTTCTCATATTTAAATTCAAATAACCATGATACTAAATCATAATAGTTGATATCAAAATTTAAATAATCAAGACAACATAGAAAACATACATGGCATGCTTGAAAACTTAAAAATAAGTCTAAGCATGGTTTCTAAGCAAGTTATGCTATGATGTATGAATTAAAACATAAAAACATGTTAAACTAAAAATAAAACTTGATCAAACATGCTTCAAGCTAAAATATAAACATGCTTAAAAATAAAAATAAATATGCATGAATATACTAAAGGCTTGAACTAGCAAAGTAGGAGTTCTAAAAATCCCCTCCACCTTAGTATTGGTTCTTTCTCCAAAAAATTAGCAAAGTTCCCCAATGTCTAACACTTTCAAACACTAGCAAAAATTACTTCAAACCACTCTCTAAAACACTGAAATCAAAACTTCTCACACAAGAGAGAAAAGAGAAGTGAGAAGGGATGCCAAGAAGAGGGCAAGAATAAACGAAGAGGAAAGTTCAACTCTTCTCTCTGGGATGAGATGAATTGAGCAAAACGGGGTTTATATAGATGTTCAAGAGCACTAGGGGGGACGGTTTGGGCAACTTGGGCAGTGCACAAAGTTGGACAAGTTTTCATAGTTCAAAGGGGACGGTTTGGAGTGAGATAGACAAGTGTGCTTATGGTTGGCAAGTGGGACCACTAAGGTTTCTAATCCAAGTGTGAGCAAAATCTTTGAAACTTATTTGTTTCTTTTATGTGTGTAAACACAAATAAAGGTTTAAAATACATTCTAATCTCTTTGGATGTCCTCTATCATTTGGATTTCATGCTCATAGCATCTTTCTTATTTGGTTCCTTTGCTTGGTCATCACACTTACACGCATGGGAAACACTCCTATTTTCGCATCACATGTGAGCATGAGGTAACTTTCTATTTTTCTGATTTTTTCTTTGTTTGTTAGTCAAATCTAAGTGAAGGAATCTTTCTATATCTCTTTAAATCAGCTACTCTCCACTAAACTTTTATTCTTGGACTTGGTGTGTAATATCACACCTAGTGGCACACATGATCATTCTCAAACTTTCCTATCGGACATTTTTTGTGTGTGGAGCATGGTGTACATGATAATTGTTTGGGTGAACATGAGATCATTTTTCATGGTTTCTAAACACTAGGAAATGTCTCATGGAGTTAGGTAAGATGTGGGTGTACATGATTATGGTGTTCCACCCAACTGACTTACACATGTTTTAGGGGTATATGCTTATGTCATGCTAACATCATTACTATTTATGGGTCCACGAAAATTTAACAAAAATTAATATTTCATTATTCACAAAGAATTATGGTCTTTATATTATAATTTTGGAATCACATGAAAAAAAAATTAAGAATTTCAATATATGGTTTGTCCAAATTGGTTTTAATTTACATTCCTTATTTATAAACACTGAAGACACTATGAAATGAAAATCTAAATCTAGGCCAATTGTCTTGATTTTTGGATATGTTATTTATTTTGTTAGTTCATGTCATCCCATTTTGTTTCGGGTTATTTTGATTCCTCGGAGTACCCTAATTGTCAATTCTTTCTAATTTAGACCCCTTGAAGGGCGTTTGACAAATAAAAAACTTTAATCTTGACCAATTGCTCCAATTTTTGAATATGTTGTCCAATCAGTTGGTTCATGTCACCTTACTTCGTTTCAGGTTGTTTTGGGTCTCTAAGGGTCACCAAATGAGACTTTTGGAAATTGTCAAATTTAGCTCCGAAATGAGCACAGTTTTATTTTGCACCCAATTTCACTTAATTGATCTTGAATTTCATTAAATACAGAGTTTTCAGGGTATTACCTGAACTTTTCTAAGCTCCTCTCAGATCTTTTCCGTTGTTTGCACTAGATTTATACAATACTCTATTGCTACTACTCCACTGGCCGTTTAGAACAACTCAAGAAAAAAGAAAGGAAATGCTAAGAGAAAAATAGAGAGATCAAGAAGGGTCATATCGAATCTCATTGGGATGAAGAAGAGTGAGAGGGGGAGGGGGTTTATATAGAGTCCCCAAGGGTAGGATTGGTAATTATTGAGCATTGTTTGATTGAAAACTTTCCATTTTTCTCACATTTCATACCCCGCTCGAGCACAAAACTTTGTAAGATGTGTTTTAGGGTTTT
>JAJIYU010008739.1:0-17885 GCA_030144865.1 Tinospora cordifolia | reverse complement strand
GTATAAAGTATTAATTAGATGCACTCATGAAAATAATATTTCATTTAGTATGATAGTAATATACATAGAGAAGTATATGTGTAAAGGAAATGCATTCATGAATGAAATATCGCATTTGGTGTGATGTTAAGGTATGCATATGTAGGAAATGATAGTCCCACATTGGAAAGATAGAAACACTAGTTGCAAAAAGGCCCTATATAAACCCCCCTACTCCACCCATTTCATTCATCCCAAAGACAAGAGTTGAAAATTTCTCTTGCTCTCTCTCTTTGCATCTTTCTTGGCAACCTTAGTTCTAGTTCCTCTTTCCTTGAGCTATTCTAAATAGTTCGCGAAGTAGTAGCAATGAAGTGCTACAAAGAATTTAAGAAGCGATCTTGAGGTGAGTTTCTTTCCTTTCTTTTAATTTATTATTTTGACTTAGATGATGCTTGCTTATTTGGTTGGCTTGATTGTTTTTTTCTCTTTCTTGTCCTTTGCATTTATGTCATTCAATTATCATGTTGCTCATAACCAAGAGAGTATGCTTTGTAGTTGCGTCTTGTACGATCTTCTACATCAGAAATCGAAAGTCGTTTTTCCTGTTTGAGAGAGTATGCTCTGTAGTTGCGTCTCATACGATCTTCTACATCAGAAATCACAAATTTGTGCTTATGTTGATTCATGATGTTATACTGTTAGTATGTTTAATTACTGTTGAAATATTTATTTACTATGCTCTTGCACACAAAAAAATCAGATTAAATAAGATTTCAACCACGTATCGGTACGGGGGACTTTCTGTGTTCCATGTAGAATTGGAACTGGCTGTCAATACTGACACCAGCATGGAACGAGTTTCAAGAATGATCCCACTAGAGATGGGTTTGAGTTTCAGAATTGATCTCTCTTCCTAGATTTGGAGCATAGAGGTTGTTCCCGTTTGGTCTAAATTACGACTGAATTAATATATTGGTTGAATCGAATTAATCTCTGAAAGTGTTTAACATGCTTGCATTGTTTGGTTGAAATAATGGATTAAATAGATGGAATGATTCACTGGACTTTTTAGCTCACCCCCTATTTTTGACATCTCAGGGAATTAATCAGCTTACGAGGAGATTTATTTCTTGAAAGTTTTTATTTATTTCAATGTAGGGCGCATCAGCCCAAGCTAAATAATGTATTTCAGTTTTGAATTTATTTTTCGGGGATTATTGTACTTGAAATTATCGAATGAATAAATGAAGAATCTTATTTACCATGATGTCATTTTGTACATAGACTATTGTACACAGAAACCCTAATGGATTTGGGTCCAAGAAGAAGAAAATGTAGCACAGGCCCGTCTCCCGGGCATCCCAAGATTTTTTATCAAAGAAAGTTGAACCGTCAAATGACGTGGAAGATGGGGCTTGGGAGGCGAGGTGTAACAAAGGTGGTATTAGAGCCTAGGCTTTAGATGCCTTAGGCAAGAATTAGAAGGAATTGATTAGTCTGGTAAGACTATTTATTTATTTAAGCCCTACTTCCTGTTTTGGAAACTAAAATGATTTTGAAAAATTGTTTTCGAAAAGAGATATATATTTTCAATGGTTTTGTTTGGATACAAAGATTACAAGTTGAGCTGATAGTGGGTAAGCCTTGTCCCGAGTAAAGCTAAACATTGAAAGGGAGATGAGTTATCCCGTTCTAGAAAGCACGGTTGCTAAGTAGACTTTGGTCTCGTCGTCCGATTTGGAAGTTGTCCCACTAGCTCATACGAGTAGTCGAAGTTGAAGAACACACTTATTTTCTTACGAGATAAAACAAGGAAGTGTTAATTGAGGGCTAGAAATTCACTATGGTCCAAATGAGATGCCAACAAGGATTTGAGAACCTAGGTCTAGGGAAGAGACCTTAAGTAGAGACTTGGAGATTGCCAAGGGTGGCACAGTGAATCATGAATAAGCTTTTAGGGCATAGGCTAGAGATTGATAATGTGTGAAAACGAAACACTTGTTTGGTCAAGACACGAGATCGAGAGGATCCTGTATCTTTGGTTTCTATGTGGTATGGGACACATAGGATTCAGGGATATAGAGGAATCCTAAACTCGGAGAATGACGGGCCATGTATAGTGAGTGATCGGTAGCTTTGGACAAACTTGTTTTCCTTTGCTTGGCTGGTATGGGACAGTCAAGTGTAGTAGAGCTTGGGAAGCCTTGGACATCGAGACACTTGCGAAATTGTTTGGGTGCAGCTTTGTTCTAGGTGAAAACCTAAGTGGAAGGGGTAGAGTGGTATGGGACACTTGAACCCGAAAGCTTAGGTGGAAGCTTGGAACCTTGTTGTGCTAGCTTGATTGTATGATTGTGTGACATGCATGCTTTATTGCTTATTTGTTGTGAAACCAAATCTTGTACCCAGCGACATTAGAGGATTTTGAAAATCCTCAAAACAGAACTTAGAAGCATAAACTGATAGGCTACAAAATAAATTGAGAACTTAGAAACATAAATGTAGCGTCACATTAGCACAGAAGGAACGGAAACCTGATAAAACAGACACGACAATTGACTAAAGAAATAACAGTCATTTTCTCAAATCTGAAAAAGCATTTTATGTCTCGAAGGGGTTCAAACTTTAAACCTAAGTAATTCGACACTTTCGGAAAAAAAAATTATAGATGATCATCTTATAACTAGCGAACTCACAAAGATGTATTGCATTATTTACCAATTGGACTGATCCTTTGGGAAAAAATGTTCTTCATTTTAGATAATGAAATCATTTTATTACTTCCAACCCCCATAAATACGACCTCTTTGTGATATACAGTTCATACCAAAAAAATACAAAGCTGGACTAATCTGGAAACCTTGGGTAATTTGCTTTAATTACTATTCCGGAAAGGTAAGAAGTTGGACAATTCCGTTAACCCAACGTTGATGATCATGTGCCTCAGATTGTTCTGCCCAAGATCTTGATAAAATTGTATGATCTGGATTATTGTAGTTTATTTGCTATGATACCATTTATAGCAACAAAAGCAATAAAAAAAATGATCTTTCGATCTATTACTCATTTCTTTTTGGAGAAAGATCACACAAAAAAAAAGACATTACAAACTGACAAGACCAAAGTTGATACAATAACTTTGGTCTCTCTCAAAGGAGAATTTCTTCTCCTTCTTCTTCTTCTTCTTCTTCTTCCGAAAAGAGGGTTGTTGTCACTGATGAGATGAGTAGCCTCCAAAACCAAGATCTTGACTCACTGGCAAAAGGTCTTCCATGCATCTATTTCCTTCTTCATCAACAATATAAATATCGCATGAAGATAATAAAGATGATGATGATGAAGATTGCCCACTAACCCATCCACGATCCAGCTTTTCCATACACCTGGATGAAAACCCTACATTATTCGACATCAAATCTGATAAAGATTCAGGGCTAGTTGAAGCATAAAGATCAGATACAAAAATATTGTCAGGGTGACCAGGCTCAATGGTAGTAGTAAGAGGATCAAAATCAATGGGATTTGGGTTGGAAGATGGCCTCAAGCAACTAGCAGAAACTATGTTCTCCAAGTGCCCAGATCTTGAATCATTGGAGCAAAAGAAGTTATTAATGTTTTTGCTGCCATAGGTAGGAGACCCATTTAATGAAACATCACCACAAGTACAGTAGTAGCATTTGAAGGGTCGCTACTGGCATCATTGCTAGGAGGTAAAAAATGAAAGAGATTAGCGTAGTCTGGCCAATAAGTAAAATTGGTTCTAGCGTGGAAGCCTTTCATGGAGATAATAGCTCTATTATAAGCAAGAGCAGTTTCAATGTCAGTATCGAAAGTTCCAAGCCAGCGTCTTCCTGAAGACAAATTAGTCTCTGCAGAGTATCTTCCCGAAGGCTGCACCTTTACGCCAATGAACTTTCTTAGTATCCTTCTACTGAACCCTGTGATGACCTTTTGATCACTAGAGCCACTGGCTTGAGCTGTAGTCATTGTAGGTTGGATTGGAGAAGGGTTCACTGGAGAAGAACCACCAGTTTCTGGAATTTCATCAATCTTGAGAATTTCTTTAAGTTTCTCTGAGCTTGATATTGTTGAAGGAGGTGGAGGAACTTTTGAGCACATCGGGACAGAAACTGGAACTTTCGATTTTGCTAGAGAAACAGGGGATGAATCAGAACAAGTAGATTGACAAAATAAAATATTCTTACCTTTAGGAGACAATTTCGACTGGGATGGAGACAGCTGGGACTTTTGTGCAAAGAAATCCGCAAGTGAAATATCATCATCGAAAGAATCTGAGTCGAGTCTCACCGGTGGTGGACAAACGGACTTATGAACCAACATTTTGAACCTCGGCAGTTTCGGCACCAACATAGTAGTAGAACGCACCGGAGGAGGGGAGGAATTACCAGACTGAGAAGGCAAGTAAAGATCATCATCGGAAGAATCCGAGTCGAGTTTCAACGGTGGTAGACGAACAGACTTACGAGCCAACGTTTTGAACCTTTGCAATTTCGGCACCAGCATGGTGGTAGAACGCACCGTAGGAGTGGAGGAATTACCAGACTTGGATAGCGAGGAAACCATAACTGAGATAAAAAAGAAGAAGAGCATTTTCACAGAACAAAAGAAAAGGGATGATCAAAATGGTGAAAGGTGCGAATGGGCCAGGAATTTAAAGGAGAAGGGACAATACTATTATAACGGCACTACTGTTGTTTTATCAGCATAATTATTAGGCATCACTATTAGGGGCACTATTTTATCGGCGTAATTGTCGGTGTTACGGTCAAAGGCACTGTTTTATCGGCGTAATTGTTGACGTTACCAATAAAGACACTATTTTAATGGCATAATTGTCAGTGTTACAGTCAAAAGCCCTGTTTTATCGGCATAATTGTCAGCGTTACGAACAAAGACATTGTTTTAACGGCATAATTGTCGGTGGTACGGTCAAAGGCACTGTTTTATCAGTGTAATTGTTGGCATTACGGACAAAAACACTGTTTTAAAGGCATAATTGTCAGCGTTACGGTCAAAGGCACTGTTTTATCGGCAGAATTATTAGGCATCACTGTCGGAGGCACTGTTTTATTAGTGTAATTGTTAGTGTTACGGTCAAATGTATTGTTTTATCGGCGTAATTGATAGCATTACTATTGGTGCTACTGTTTTATCGGCGGCACGTTCTTGTTGACGCTAGGATGTCATGTTCATATCCCTATTCTGTAAAGATAATACACTATGGACTACCACCAACTAGAGACAAAGAGTTCAAAATTGAACTTTACTATGGAACTGACCCTAAAACTATTTTAAAACAACAGTAAAGAATAAGTATCCCCTACCTATGCAATCAATCAAAAGAAACCACCCAATTCTTAAAGATTAGTCTTAAGCTAAATTTCTTCATCCAAAATACCTAACCAAATAACATTGATGTGGATAAGTACAAATTTTGACGACGAAATTTATTGTAAGGAGGGTAGGTTGTAATACCTGAAATTTTAGTGACGTAATAACTGAAATTTGAGTTTAAAACACATTTTATTAGCACATATACGTATATATTTATATATGCATATATATATATATATTTGTCATTGATATGCAATTAATTAGTTAGCATAGAAGTATAAAGGGATATGTATTGATTAATATTAGACATATAGAAATGTTGGATAAATATACGCTTCTCTATTTGAATAAAAAAATAATATTTTTAGTATGATATTAATGTAGAAAAGTATGTGTATAAAGTATTAATTAGATGCATTCATAAAAATAATATTTCGTTTAGTATGATAGTAATATACATAGAGAAGTATATGTATAAAGAAAATGCATTCATGAATGAAATATCTCATTTGGTGTGATGTTAAGGTATGCATATATAGGAAATGATAGTTCCACATTAGAAAGATAGAAACACTAGTTGGAAAAGGGCCCTATATAAACCCCCCTATTCCACCCATTTCATTCATCCCAAAGACAAGAGTTGAAAATTTCTCTTGCTCTCTCTCTTTGCCTCATTCTTGGCAACCTTAGTTCTAGTTCTTCTTTGCTTGAGCTATTTAAATAGTTCGCAAAGTAGTAGCAATAAAGTGCTACAAAGAATTTAGGAAGCGATCTTGAGGTAAGTTTCTTTCCTTTCTTTTAATTTATTATTTTGACTTAGATGATGTTTGCTTGTTTGGTTAGCTTGATTGTTTTTTTTCTCTTTCTTGTCCTTTGCATTTATGTCATTCAATTATCATATTGCTCATGACCAAGAGAGTATGCTTTGTAGTTGCGTCTTGTACGATCTTCTACATCAGAAATCGAAAGTCGTTTTTCCTGTTTGAGAGAGTATGCTCTATAGTTGCGTCTCGTACGATCTTTTACATCAGAAATGGAAAATTTGTGCTTCTGTTGATTGATGATGTTATACTGTTAGTATGTTTAATTACTGTTGAAACATTTATTTACTGTGCTCTTGCACACAAAAAAATCAGATTAAATAAGATTTCAACCACGTACCGGTACGAGGGACTTTCTGTGTTCCATGTAGAATTGGAACTAGCTGTCAATACTGACACCAGCATGGAACGGGTATCAAGAATGATCCCACTAGAGATGGGTTTGAGTTTCAGAATTGATCTCTCTCCCTAGATCTGGACCACAGAGGTTATTCCCGTTCGGTCTAAATTACGACTGAATTAATATATTAGTTGAATCGAATTAATCTCTGAAAGTGTTTGATGTGCTTGTATTGTTTGGTTGAAATAATGGATTAAATAGATGGAATGATTCACTGGATTTTTTAGTTCACCCCATATTTTTCACATCTCAGGGAATTAATCAGCTTACGGAGATTTATCTATTGAAAGTTTTTATTTATTTCAATGTAGGGCGCATCGGCCCAAGCTAAATCATGTATTTCAGTTTTAAATTTATTTTTTGCTGTAATAGATTATCGTACTCAAAATTTTCGAATGAATAAATAAAGAATCTTATTTACCATGATGTCATTTTGTATATAGACTAATGTACACAGGAACCCTAATGGATTTGAGTCCAAGAAAAAGAAAATGTAGCACGAGCCCGTCTCCCGGACATCCCAAGATTTTTTATCAAAGAGAGTTGAACCGTCAGATGACGTGGAAGATGGGACTCGGGAGGCGGGTTGTTACAGGTGTTGCCTGAGGTATTATTCAAGTTAGCGTCTGTTCTATTCGTTCCATCATTCTCCTAGTAACCTCATTTATCAAATGCTCCATCCTAGCCTTAGCCATGATGTTCTGTGCTTCTTGAGAGTCAGTGTCATCAAAAGTAGCACCCCTTGTGTATCCACTAGGTTCAGCCATTACCTACACATTAACGCCAATTTAGTATTTATTTTTTTTGTTTTTGTTTTGTTTAGTTCGTTCTATCATGACTCTAGAGTTATGTTTCTAGGTTCTCAATTTGTCCAGTGGTCTAATAGTTTATGCTTCTACGTTTTGTTTTGAGGATTTTCAAAATCCTCTAATGTTGTTGGGTACAAGATTTGGTTACAATATATGTGATATACATATTAAAGCATATATTCAAAACAATCAGATATTCATACAATCATACATATTCACGCTAGCATAGTGAAATTCTAGGCTTCCGCCTATGCCTCTAGGTTCGTGTGTCCCATACCACCTTTGCCCTTCGACATAGACTTCTACCTAGAGATTTTATTACACCCAATCAATTTCACAATGTCTCGATTTATAAGGCTTCCCAAGCCTCACTATACTTGACTGTCCCAAACCACCCAAGCATAGGAAAACAAGTTTGTCCAAAGCCACCGATCATTCACTAAACATGGCCCATCATTCTCTGAGTTCAAGATTTCTCTACATCCTTGAATCATATGTGTCCCATACCACATAGAAACCAAATATACAGGATCCTCCCAATCTCGTGTCCTGACCAAACAAGTGTTTCGTTTTCACACATTATCAGTCTCTAGCTTATGCCCTAAAAGTTTTTATTTATGATCCACTGTGCCACCCTCAGCAACACTCAAGTTTCTACCTAAGGTCTCTTTCCTAGACCTAGGGTCTCAAATCCTCGTTAAAAGATTCTTTTGTCAAACTGACAACATTGATTTATTTTCGATACTACCTTTGACATCTATTTTAAACTATAGTAAGTTATTTCCCCTTAATTACCACCTCTTGGTTTTTTTTATAGAAAAGTGTGTTCTTCAACTTCAACTACTCGTATGAGCTGGTGGGACAACCTCCAGATCGGATCGCGAGACCGAAGTCTACTTAGCAACCGTGCTTTTTAGAACTAACCCATCTCCCTTTTAATGTTTAGCTTTGCTTGGGACAAGGCTTACCCGCTATCAGCTCAACTCGTAATCTTGGTATCCAAACAAAACAATTGGAAAACATATATATATATATATATATATATATTAATAATTTTTTTAAAAATGATTTTAATTTTCAAAACTTTTCTATATTAACTAAATAAATAGTCTTACCTGACTAGTCAATTCCTTCTAATTCTTTTCAAAGGCATCTAAAGCCTAGGCTCTGATACCACCTTTCTAGCCTAGGCTCTGATACCACCTTTCTAACACCCCAGCTCCCGAGTCTGTCACATACGTCACAAGAGACGTGATTGTCTCATAGCTTGAGATGTCATTTCTGTCGAGTGCAGTTAATCCTACTTTCTATCTAAGAACTGGGGATTATTACTTTTTTCTTTACATCATCTATCACATCTGTTAGTTGCACCAGATCATGTCCCAAAGTGTAAAATAAGGTATAAAAAAATACTTGCTTAGAAACACAATAGCAATAACCTTGGGATTACACAATAACTGAAGGCATTAATTTATGATTAGAGTTACGAACAATTTTGTGGGCTCTAAAGTTAACTTTTGATAATACAAATAGTATATGTCCTAATGACTGAGAACTGATATGATCAAATATGGTGGATCACATGCCCTACAATACAGTTTATTTTCTAATATCCTCATACTATTAGGCACACTATCATGAACAAATATTTTTACATTTATGTGTACGAGCAACATCTTCAGTAGTTACCTAAAAAAGAGTGAGTGGGGTGAGCTCAAGAGCCCAGTAGATCATACACATTTCATCAATAGGATTATTTAAATGAAACACTGAACATGCAAACGCTTATCTTTTATTAGACGTTTCAAATATTTATTTATCAACAGTCATTAATTAGAACGAAAGGGGTTAACCTCTTTGCTCCAGATCCGGGGAGAAAGATCAATCTTAAAACTCAAACCCTTCTCTATGAAGTGGGATCATTCTTAAAACCTAATGCACTCTTGTGTCAATCCTGACAACCAGTTCTAATTCTGCATGGAACATACACGTAGAACGTCTGTCCCCGCACCGGTACGTGGTTAAAATCTTTATTTAATCTTATTTTTGTGTATAGAACATAATAAATATTTCATTAATATTTAAACATTCCATCAGTATGACATTATAAATCAATATTTTCATAAATGAAGACAATAACTTTCGATTTCTGATGTAAAAGATCGTATAAAACGCAACTACATAGCATACTCTCTCGGTCATAAGCAATATAAATTAAAAAGAAAGAAAAATTATTAAATCAATATTTTTGCATACTTTTAGGCATTCAAACAATGTAAACATCACATATTCAACATTAAAATTCAAATAATACTAGAGAGTAGAGTAATCATTTCCACCTCAATCTTCATGTTGTTATTCCTCCTTGTTTCGAGTCTTCACCTATCAGTCTTCAGGATCTACGTTTTAAAAACGTGATTTAATAACTGTCCATAAACAATATATATGTACAGTACCGTATATATGAACAATGCTAAATAGTAACAATGAACAATATCGTATATATGAACAGTAGACTACGTATACGTACTGAAATGAATAACATCTCCAATCTTAAATAGAGATTAGAGTAGATTTATTATACCTGCTTTGATCAGAAGAACCCTCCAATTACTTCAATAGTAGATTTTCACTACTGCTATGCAGAAACTGGGGTTTTTCCCTTCCTACTACTATATTTGCTGTCTAGAACAACCAAAGAACAAGAGAAGAGAAGAGAGTAAGCAAGGAAATTATTTCTTTCTTACTGGAATGAATTTTCAGAATGGGGGGAGGGGGGATGTATATAGATTTTCTGACAGAAAAAGACGAAACTGAACAGTAGCTAATAGTTTGGTACTGTAGCTACAGTGCCTGTTATGTAACTACAGTAACCGTGAATCTTAATTTGTCTGCCGATAAAATAGTGACTGTATTTTTTGAACAATAACCGTATATTTGAACAATATCGTATTTTTGAATAGTATTTTTTAAAACTCAAATTTTGGATATTACGACACTAAAATTTTAGGTATTACGCTAATAATCTTCCATTTCTATTTTTCTTTATTCCTATTTCTTAAAATTACCAAGAATTAATATTTCATATTCTTCTATATTCTTTATTTTGGCTACATTTTCCCATGATAAAATATATATTAATTTTCACACCAAAACTTCTATAAAACTCTCATTCAATTAATCACACTCCCTATGTGTAGGGGTGTAAGCCACCCGACCAACCCGACCCAACCCGAGCATTTCGGGTCAGATCGGGTCGGGTTTACACAATAAAAGAAGTCAGGTTGGGTGGGTCAATAACTATCATCGGGTCAGGTTGGGTCAACAAAAAAATGTCGGGTCAAACCCGACCCGACCCGCAAGACGCCCAAAATGAAACCCTAAACCAGATCTGAAAGTTGAAATGTAGGTTTTTTGTTTTCCTCAGTTCCATGGTTTACCGTTTACTGCTTCAGTTCCTCTTCCATTATCTTTTGATGATCTGATCTTCTCCACCTAACTGGCCTTCCAAATCACAGATTCGTAGCATTTCGTCTTCTCCAAATCTCCAAAAATCATAGCACTTCATCTTCTCCAAAAATCGCGTGTTTTGTCTTCTCCAAAAATTAGATCTGTTTCTTTCATTTCAACCTCTCTGTTTCTTTCCTCTCTCTCTCTCTGTTTCGTTCAGCTTCTCTCGCAGGCTCACAGCCCTTCGCCCCTTCCTCTTTGTTTCGTTCGTCTTCTCCAGATCGCGTCTTCTCCAAATCTCATCTTCTCCAGATCGCGTCTTCTCCAGATCTTGTCTTCTCTAGATCTCATCTTCTCCTCTCTTTTCGTAGCTTCTCCTCTACTTTCCAAATCGCAGCCATCAACACTTCAGATCTCAACTTTTCCAGATCTAACCTCTCCAAATCGCATCTTCTCCTCTTGTCTTCTCTAGATCGCAGCCCTCGCTGTTTAACTTCTCCGCTCTGTTTCTCTTCTTTGTGACACTCTGTTTCTTTTCTTTTCCAAATCACAGCAACTTCTCTTCTCAGTAATATGGTGTTTTCTTTCTTTCTTTTTTTTTTTTTTTTAGTTTTGTGAGATGAAGAAGAATAATAATGGATTATTTTTTTTCTCTTTTGCAGTTGCCGGTTACAGTAATCTAAAGCTCAACAAATCCATTTGTATAGCTACGCAACCTCGACGTAGTAACTTTTTTAACTTGTTAACATAGTTTTTTTTCATTGTGCTTGATTGATTGTTTAATTTAGTTGATTGATAGTTTTAGTTTTTAGATTTTGATAGATTTTGTGTAAATTTGATATTTTAAACAAATCTTTTTTTTTTGTTCAAGATCTTATTTGTATCATAAAAATTAAAAATTAATTATATTTATTTCTTATGTATATTTGATATTTAAGAGATTTAATAAAAAAATCTATTTTTTGATAAAATTAAAAATACGTTTTCTTTTTTGTTGTAGATGACATTGTTTGTTCTTTGTATAAAATGTATTTTCTACCATAAAAAATTTGGTGTTATTTTCTAGAAGTTTCTTTTTTTTTTTTTTTGTGCATAAGTTTGATATTTTGACTTTTGAGACATAATTTATTAAGCAAAACTTGTTTTGTAGTATGAAATATCTTTTTTTATTATTTTGGTCTTTTAGAAATGTATAAGTTTGATATTTTAAACAAATATGGTTTTTTTTGTTCAAGATATTATTTGTATTATAAAAGAATTAAAAACTGATTATATATAAGTATAATTCTTTTAATTAATTAATTTATTTTATACAAGTTTGATATTTTAAAATGTGTTTTTCTTTGGTCAAGGTCTTATTTGTATTTTTTGTTATATAAGTTTGCAATTCATATTATATGTTCTTATTCAAAATCTGATTTTTGTTTAAATTTACTTATTTTATTTGTTAGATGTCATCCCCTGAAGGAAGTGCAACTGAAAGAGGAATAGAACATGGGGATAATGAGCCTTATCAAGTTTTGAATGATCAACCAGAACCATCTATGCCTACAATTTCAGCTCGACCTCCTAATCCAGATAAAAGAAAGTGTACTAAACCTGCTTCACATGTATGGGCTCATTTTGATCGAATAGTTGAAGATCCTGAAAATCCTAGGGCTGAATGTAAATATTGTGGTACATCTTACCTTTGTCATCCAAAGCGGCATGGCACCAATAATTTAAGAAATCATACAGTATCATGCAAGAAGTACCCCTACAAGGTCCCTTCTCCTGGTCAAAGTATTTTGTCATTCCAAACTAAGACCATAAAAGGATCGAGTGAAAGTAGTGCAAGTTTAGTTGCCATTTCTTATAGGGAAGCGTGTTGTAGGGATTTGCTTGCTAGGATGATAATTATAGATGAACAACCCTTTAGGTTTGTTGAAAAAGAAGGATTTCGAGCATATAGTCAAGGAGTAGAACCCAGATTTATTTTGTCATCACGGGTTACAGTTGCAAAGGATTGCATGAAGCTTTATGCAAAAGAAAAGCAAAAGTTGAAATCTTTTTTCAAGAATACTGGTCAACGAGTAAGTCTTACAACTGATTGTTGGAAATCAGGACAAAATTTGAATTACATTGTCCTTACAGCTCATTTTATTGATAGTGAGTGGAAGTTGCAAAAAAGGATTTTGAATATTTGTCAAATTGAAAGTCATAAGGGAGAGGTTATTGGTAAAAAAAATTGAGAAATGTTTGCTTGAGTGGGGGATAGATCGAGTCTTCACTATTACAGTGGACAATGCAAGTTCAAATGACACTGCAGTGGCTTACTTGGCCAAGAAAATTAGAAATTGGGATGGATTGTTGTTAGATGGAGAGTTTTTGCATGTTAGGTGTTGTGCACACATTCTTAATTTGGTGGTGACTGATGGCTTAAAAATTCATGATCAATCCATCACAAGGATTCGAAATATTGTGTTGTATGTTAGATCTTCTCCTGGAAGATTACAAAAGTTTAAGACATGTGTAGAAGAAGAAAAGCTTTCCACCACTCGTCTTGTGTGTTTAGATGTGTTGACAAGGTGGAACTCAACATATTTGATGTTGGAGGCAGCCTTAAAGTTTCAGAAAGCCTTTGAAAGGCTACAAGAACAAGAAAGTGGAGATTTTAATGAAGAAGATTATCCTTTTAGTTTGGATTGGGCAAAAGCTAAAGCCCTTTTGTATTTCTTGAAGTTTTTTTATGAGATCACTTTGAAATTCTCTGGATCTTTATTTGTGACATCAAACAAGTATTTTCTAGAGATTTGGCTGATTTGTGAGTTGATTAATGTAAATATGACATCAAGTGATCCATTATTGCAATCTCTTGCAGGTAAGATGATATCAAAATATGACAAGTTGGGAAACATTGAAAAAACTAATCTCTTGTTATATGTTGTTGTTATTCTTGATCCAAGGTATAAGTTAGAGACTTGTTGACTGGATTTGTGATGCTATATGGTAATGAACTTGGACAATTGTTAGCAAATAAAGTAGAAGCCATGTTGAGGAAGTTGCCTGAAATATTTCAAGGTGAAGAATGTGGGGGTGACAAAAATAGTGGAGAACAATCTTCACAAACACAAAGTGTTGAATTTGAGCAAGTGATTGGAGTTTTACCATTTGACCAATTAAAAAGAAATTTGTTAAATCCAGATAAAGAGAATAGATCAAAATTAGACTCTTATCTAGTGGAAAGTCTTGTGAATGCATCGTCAGATTCAACATGTGATGTTTTAGAATGGTGGAAAACTAATGGTATGAGATTCAAGTTTCTTTCAAAAATAGCAAAACTTGTCTTAACAATTCTAGTATCAATCGTTGCTTCAGAATCGACTGTTAGTACGAGGGAGCGGATTCTTGATCCATACCGGTCATCATTGAGCCCAAAAATAGTGGAAGCCCTCATATGTGCACAAAATTGGATTCATGCTACACAAGTTCCAATTGATATTTATCGAACACTTGATGAAATTAATGATCAAGGTATTATAGCAACAATCTTTTTATTTTTCTTTAAGTAGATCTTGTTTTTTTTTTTTGTAAAAGATTCTCTATATATTTATAAATGCTCAATGTGACATTATGACTTATTTTTGGTCTTTCTAGATTTTTTTCATGAAGAAGATGAAGAATCAATAATAGTCTATGACCCTATGTCATTTGAATCAAGTTAGTGGTATAAGTTATTTTTTATTTGATATCTTGAATTTGTTTACGTATTATTTATGTTATACTTAATGGAAGTTTCTTTTTTGCAGTTTTTAATTGAAAGTTTGAAGAAAGGGTTTCTGCACGAAGAATTTATTTGGAGAGAATGACTTATAGTTTTTGTCTAATGATTTATGAACTAAACTTTTTTAAAACTTGATAATGTTTGACTAAATTATTGCTTGTAATCTTTAAGACATTGGACTTTGAACTTATGTTAAATCTTTTTGTTTGTTTGTTTTATTATATGGTTTTGTCATATTATATATATTATTTTTATTGCAGGGATGTTATTGTAGGGACATTGAACTTGAAAATCTTTGACTACATGTCAACTTGTCATTGCATATTAAATCTTTTTGTTTGTTTTATTATATAGTTTTGTCATATTATATATTTTTATTACAGGGATGTTATTGCAGGGACATTGATTATAAATATGATTATAACTATTGCAGGGATGTTATTGAAAAATTTATTTTTAGTTTTAAGATAATTATAAATATTATATATGTTATGGACTTTTAATATAAATCATTGGAAAATCTATTTGAATCCAAATACAAAAAATGATTAATTTGAATGTGTTACAATAAAAAAATATTAATAAAAGTGGGTTTTTAATAAAAATGGGTTTTTATCATTTAAATTTTTTTAAAATATTGGGCTTTTTGAAAATAAAAATTAGGCTTTTTTTTATTCACAAGGTCCAACCCGATAGACCAGACCCGACCCGACCCGGTATCGGGTCGGTCAGGTTGCATCTTTTCCATACATTGGATCGGGTCAGGTTGGGTGGAAAATAGTACCACCCGACCAAGTCGGGTCGGGTGGTTTTTGATGTTGAAACCCGACCAAACCCCACCCGTATACACCCCTAACTATAATTAAGTGTCAAATAACCTTGATCAACAAAGGTTGACCATTATCAGGAACTGGACCACTCAACCAGTTTGACACGGATACGATGAACTTCGAAAAATTATTTTAAAGACAAAACAATCAAATTAGACGATATGCTTCATATCAAAATGCTCAGGACTCCAAAGAGACTTAAAGAAAAAATAAATAATAATAAATAAATAAATAAAGGTAAAAAATAATAGTATTATTAGTAATAAGAATAAGAATAATAAAATAATAATAATATTTATGATAATAATAATAATAAATAACCAAATCAAATCATTAAATAATTAATTATTTTATAGTGTCATGAATAGTAAATTTAATTATTTTATCAATTAACATATTTGAAAAGTGTCATAAACAGTAAAGTTGATTAATTCATAAATAGTAAAATTGATTAATAGTGTTATGAACAATAAAATTGATTATTTTAATAATTTTAGTTAATACAATTAATTAAAATAATTAACTAAACTTTATCTTTAATAATGATAGTAGTCTTCGACCACCATCATTAATTAAAGGTAACTTCAAAGGACATAAATAATATTCTATAATCACTATTATTTTTAATTAATAGTGTCATTTTTAATTAAATAAAATGGCTTTAAAGTACATGAATAATATTCTCTAACTACCACCACTATCTTCTTCAATTAATTAAAGATGATAGTGTCATTTTTAATTAAATAAAAATGACTTTAAAGTACATGAATAATATTCTTCAACTACCAACACTATTATCTTTAATTAATTCAAGAAGATAGTGTCATTTTAATTACATAAAAATGACTTTAAAGTACATGAATAATATTCTCCAACCACCACCACTATCATATTTAATTAATTAAAGAGGATAGTGTCATGTTTAATTAAATAAAGATGGTTTAAAAGTACATGAATAATATACTTCAAACAATCATTATTAATACGTACAATTGCTTACAAACAACCATGCATAACCCCCTTGCCTCTTCATTATTCTAAGCTAACGTCCACCATAGCCTAAACACTAACCTTAATGATTAAAGCTCTACTATAGATAAAGAGTTTCTTCCTTCAATCTCTTCACATCAAATTAAAACATTGAAGTGTGCTTGAAAGGAAAGGAAGAGAATGAGAGTTTGAAAGGAAGAGTAGCTAAAGTTGTAACAACCCGTCTCCCAAGTCTCATCTTCCACGTCATCTGACGGTTCAACTCTCTTTGATAAAAAACCTTGGGATGCCCGGGAGACGGGCCCGTGCTACATTTTCTTCGTCTTAGACCCAAATGCATTAGGGTTCCTGTGTACATTAGTCCATGTACCAAATGACATCATGATAAATAAAATTTTTCATTTATTCATTCAAAAATTTTGAGTATAATAATCCATTACAGCAAAAAATAAATTCAAAGCTGAAATATATGATTTAGTTTGGGCCGATGCTCCTTGCATTGAAATAAATAAAACTTTCAATAGGTAAATCTCCTCGCAAGTTGATTAATTCCCTGTGATGTGAAAAATACGGGGTGAGCTAAAAAGTCCAGTGAATCATTCCATCTATTTAATCCATTATTTTAACCAGACAATGCAAGAAAATCAAACACTTTCATAGATTAATTCGATTCAACCAATATATTAATTCAGTCGTAATTTAAACCGAACGGGAATACCCTCTGTGCTCCAGATCTAGGGAGAGAGATCAATTCTGAAACTCAAACCCATTTCTAGTGGGATCATTCTTGAAACCCATTCCATGCCGGTGTCAGTATTGACAGTCAGTTCTAATTCTACATGGAACACAGCAAGTCCCCCGTACCGGTACGTGGTTGAAATCTTATTTAATTTGATTTTTGTGTGCAAGAGCATAGTAAATAAATGTTTCAACAATAATTAAACATTCCAACAGTATAACATGATAAACCAACAGAAGCACAGATTTTCGATTTCTGATGTAGAAGATCGTACAAGACGCAACTACAGAGCATACTCTTTTAAATAGAAAAAACAACTTTCGATTTTTGATGTAGAAGATCGTACAAGACGCAACTACATAGCATATTCTCTTAGTCATGCAACATGATAATTGAATGACATAAATGCAAAGAACTAGAATAAAAGCAAAAAAAATCAAGCTAACCAAACAAGCAAGCATCATCTATATCAAAATAATAAATTAAAAGAAAGGAAAGAAACTCACATCGAGATCGCTTCCTAAATTATTTGTAGCACTTCGTGGCTACTACTACGCAAACTATTTAGAATAGCTCAAGCAAAGAAGGACTAGAACTAAGGTTGCCAAGAAGAACGCAAAGAGAGAAAGCAAAATGAATTTTCAACTCTTGTCTTTGGGATGAATGAAATGGGTGGAGTAGGGGGGTTTATATAGGGTCCTCTTCCAAATAGTGTCTCTATCTTTCCAATGTGGGATTATCACTTC
>JAJIYU010008738.1:0-17799 GCA_030144865.1 Tinospora cordifolia | reverse complement strand
TCTTAAGCTAAATCTCTTCACCCAAAATACCTAACCAAATAGCATTGACGTGGACAGGTACAAATTTCGAGGACGAAATTTATTGTAAGGAGGGTAGGTTGTAATACCTGACATTTTAGTGACATAATAATTGTAATACTTAAAATTTTAGTGACGTAATAACCAAAATTTGAGTTTAAAACACATATACGTATATATTTATATATATATACATATATATAATTGTCATTAGTATGCAATTAATTAGTTAGCATAGAAGTATAAAGGAATATACATTGGTTAATATTAGACATATAAAATTATTGGGTAAATATATGCTTCTCTATTTGAATAAGAAAATAGTATTTTTTAATATGATATTAATATAGAAAAGTATGTGTATAAAGTATTAATTAGATGCACTCATGAAAATAATATTTCGTTTAGTATGATGGTAATATACATAGATAAGAAATGTGCAAAGGAAAGACATTCATGAATGAAATATCTCATTTGTTGAGATGTTAAAGTGGGCGTATGTGGGAAGGAATAATCCCACATTGGAAAGATAGAGACACTATTTGGAAGAGGGCCCTATATAAACCCCCCTACTCCACCCATTTCATTCATCCCAAAGACAAGAATTGAAAATTCCTCTTACTTTCTCTCTTTGCCTCCTTCTTGCCAACCTTAGTTCTAAGTTCTTCTTTGCTTAAGCTATTCTAAATAGTTCGCGAAGTAGTAGCCACGAAGTGCTACAAATAATTTTGGAAGCGATCTCGAGGTGAGTTTCTTTCCTTTCTTTTAATTTATTATTTTGACTTAGATAATGCTTGCTTGTTCGGTTAGCTTGATCTTTTATGTTTTTTTTTTTATTTTTGTTCTTTGCATTTATGTCATTTATCATGTTGCAAGACCAAGAGAGTATGCTATGTAGTTGCGTCTTGTACGATCTTCTACATCAGAAATTGAAAGTCGTTTTCCTGTTTGAGAGAGTATGCTCTGTAGTTGCGTTTCGTACGATCTTCTACATCAGAAATCGAACATTTGTGTTTTTTGTAAATTTATCATGTTATACTGTGGTATGTTCAATTTCTGTGGAAATATATATCTACCATGTTCTTGCACACAAAAGTTAGATTAAATGAGATTTCAACTACGTACTGGTACGGGAGACTTTTTATGTTCCATGTAGAATTGGAAGTGGCTGTCAATACTGACACCAGCATGGAACGGGTTTCAAGAATGATCCCACTGAAAATGGGTTTGAGTTTCATAATTGATCTCTCTCCCTAGATCTAGAGCACAGAGGGTATTCCCGTTCGGTCAAAATTACGACTGAATTAATATATTGGTTGAACCGAATTAATCTCTGAAAGTGTTTGATCTGCTTGCATTGTCTGGTTGAAATAATGAATTAAATAGATGGAATGATTCACTGGGCTTTTTAGTTCACCCCCTTATTTTTCACTATAAGAAATTAATCAGCTTGCGAGGAGATTTACCCATTGAAAGTTTTTATTTATTTCAATGTAGGGCACATCGGCCCAAGTGAAATCATGTATTTTCAGCTTTGAATCTATTTTTCTTTGTAATGAATTATTATACTCGGAATTGTCGAATAAATAAATGAAGAATTTTATTTACCATGATATCATTTTGTACATAGACTAATGTACACAGGAATCCTATTGCATTTGAGGTCTAAGAAGAAGAAAACGTAGCACGGGCCCGTTTCCCGGGCATCCCAAGATTTTTTATCAAAGAGAATTGAACCGTCAGATGATGTGGAAGATGGGACTTGGGAGGTGGGGTGTTACACTGCGTATGAGACATATCCTACACCATATGTAGGAGTAACCAGTATATGGGTTAAAGTCAACCTCTTCTTTAGCTACTAAAAAAAGAGATTCACACTTATCATCCCAAAGGAAGTTGACCTCTTTTTTGAGCTTAGTCATGGGTTTAGCTAAACTCGAGTAGTTTTAGATGAATTTTTGGTAGTATTTTGCCAAACCCAAAAAACTTCTGATCTTTGTAATAGTCTTGGGTTGCTTCCAATTTCTAACTGTCTCAACCTTATTTAAATACACTGATACCCTCTGCTGAAATAATATGGCCAAGGAACTTGGTTGTCTTCATCTTGCATTTACTAAATTTGGCATATAACTCATTTCTCTTAAGAGTTTTTAATACATTCTTCAAATGTTCCACATGTTCTGCCTTTAACTTGGAATATATCAATCTATCATTTGTGAACTAATCCAAATACGGTCTGAAGACTCTATTCATTAGATCTATAAATGATGTTGGTGCATTAACCCAAATGACATTATTGTGACTTGAAGTAACAATATTTGTCTTGAAAGCTATGTTTGGAATGTCTGACTCTTGGATACGCAACTGGTAGTATCCTAACCTCTTATTAATCTTAGTGAAATGTGTAACTTCCCATAATTGATAAAAAAAATGTTATTAATTCTAAATAATAGGTACTTATTCTTTATCGTGACATTGTTCAACTTGTTGTAGTCAACACACAGTCTCATAGATCTGTAATTCTTTTTCACAAATAATATTAGAGCTCCCTCAAGTGATTCACTAGATCGAATGAACCCTTTCTCTCGGAGCTCATCCAATTACGTCTTCAATTCCTTTAATTTAACTATTGTCATCCTAAAGGGAGAAATGGCTATAAGACTAGTTCTTGGATGACCCTTAATTTTGTGTTCTACTTCTCTTTGTGTGGTAGCCTTATTAAGTTATTCAAAAAGACATCCATTTAGTTTCTTACCACCATAATATCAGGTATCCCTAAATGAGTCTCAGATACAACCTTATTCATCAATAATCCAAAATCTTCCTCTTAGCACATACTGCATAACATTGTTGTCATTGTGCTCTTAGGTAATCTTTGAATATTTTCATAAATCGTTATCAACTCACTAGATGGTATAGTCAACGTGACAATTCGTCGCGGGCAGTTAATTTCAACTTAGTATTATGTCAATCGATCCATATCAAATGCCACATAATAATCATGGAAAGGCAATACTGTAACACCCCAGTCCTCGATCTTCTCATTTCTGTTACATCAGGGTCACGCATAGAAATACGTGCCCATTTTACATTAATTATCAATACAGGTTTTACCGCCAAGAGCCGAGACGTTACTTTTCTCACATTCAAATCTCATTGAACACCTTCTGGACACACCAGAACTCACAAGTATGATTCATCGATCCTTTGAACATACCAAGAAGGTACGTATGGAAATACATAGATATAATCAAATAAGTAAATCATTAACTCCAACATTAAAACTAAATCAAATGTGAAACAAAGTTTTCAAATGAAATCTCTAAAACATAACCTATGTGGCCAACATCTAAACCATAAAGAGAATTAACAGTTTAAACCAGTTTGGAGGGTCATATACCCAGTCTAAACCATGTACTCAAATGAAAGTATCACAAAAAAAGGTCCACGGTGAGGTTTTTAGCTAACTAGCAAGATCTAAGAGAGTTGTTGGTCAATAGGCACACTTCAATGTCACCTAAAATGGAGAAATGGGGTGAGCTTGAGAGCCCAATGAATCATACACAGTATATCAATAGCCTTATTTAAGTCAAACACAGAATATGCAACCACTTATCTTACATTAGGCAGTTTGAACATTTAATTGGCCATCAGTTGTTAATTTTGACCGAGAGGCTTAAACCTGGTGTTTTCTCATCATAATCACATCGAACGAAAAGAGGGAACATGCAATAGATGCCAAATTCCAATGGGATAGGGGAACACACCCATCACCAAACCTGAGAACAATAGACACACCCATCGCTCTATCTCCAAGAACTAGAGTCACATCCATCATTCTATCATCAAAAACCAAGGACAAAGCCATCATTCCTTATCAGGAGAACACCTACAGTGATCCCCCATGGACCTCTACGATGGTACATGGTTTAAATCTTAATTTAATGTGATCAAAGTTATGCAACCACTCGTTTCATCACGATACTTATGTGTATCATTTTGTCAAATAACACACACATCACATATACATGTAAATCAAATATGTTAATCATCTCATGATATCTAGCATTCAATCATGTATATCTCATGTTATAAGAGCATATAATCATCAAGCATGGAGAAAATGATTATGTTGTTCAACATTCATATAAAACCTATGAAATCATGACATTAAATCATTATTTAAATGCACTTTAGCATGCTCTTAGGCATTCAAAACAATGTAAATAGACAACATGCTTAGCAATAAGAATTCAAATGATAATAGGGAGCAAGGTAATCACTTCTATCTATTGTTTTGTTCCTTTGGGCCCTCTTCTTGTTGCTTCAATAGCCTTGAATCCTCAACCTTTCAAGATTAAAGATATTTTCTTAGTATTTGATACAATAATTCTAATGTTGTTAGATCATAATCTAATGATTACTTAATCATGGTGGTTTGTGCTATGAAAAAGAATGCTAATAGATATACAACTATGTGTTTTCCTTTCTGTGTACCACAGTAGAAGAGAGGGGTATCACAGTAACCAGGGTGCATAGGTGAGGGCAAAGAGAAGAAGCCAACGCATTACCGCGGTACTAGTTTGCATTACTGCGATAGCCAGGATGCAGGTGTGAAACGTGAATAGGGTCTTAGATGTGTTCTCGAGGTAGGCTACCACAATAACCAAAGAGCCCTAATGGCACTACCACGGTAGTTTGTGTACATCAGTTGCACTACCACAATCAGAAGATTTTTGAGAGAAATCGCACGTTCATGCGATTTCTTCTTCACGTCATCCATAGTACTTCAATACAATAACTTAAAGCTCAAAACACGCATTAGAATGTATAGAAGTATGTTATATCTTGATCTTATGCGCCTCTTCTTTCGTTTTCCCCTCAAAAGGATGTCTCACACCACTTCTAATGATAGTTATATTGAAAGAGATGCGTATACACTCAGACAACATGGAACAGTGGTGAGAAACAGATATTCAGTGTGAGAACAGGTGCTTACCTCGTCCACAACAGTTTGTGAAGTTGCAGTAATCTAGTTCCTCACAAATTGTCCATGTATTCTTAATCTTTGCTTGATAGACAGTTAGGAAAAGGCTTGGGATGGTTTATAATCAAGGTAGAATGGTTATGAACTGAGAAGAACTCGACCAATGGTGGCTGGGTAGGGTTTGTGAAAGGTAACACGTAACTATGCAATAGAATAATCGATAACTAGGGCTTCTACATGTGAATAATACATATATAATCACGTACTACATCGGTTACGCAACACATTAGTGCAATAATCATGCATTACCGCAATCGTGACTGCAGTCTGCTCGCATTAATGCAATAATCCCAATCATTACTGCAGTAATTGGAATCTTTTGTGCTATATTCATAGTTTGGTTGATATTTATCATGTTTTTCGAATTTATATTATTTTTATAGGTTATTTTGAGTTCCTTAATACTTGTATTATATAATTATGACAAACTTAAGTTTTCTCTTATTTATTTGAATTATTTATTTTATAATAATAAATTTTAAAATTATGTAAAGTATTTGTTGACTTTTGGGGTATTACAACTTACTCTCATTAAAAGAATTTTGTCAAAAATTTTAAATGAGTGAATTACCTATATGATGTTGTTCAATCAAACATTTCTAGTGAAGAGATCTGGACACTTCGTCCACATCTTGCTTTTTAATTCTCAGGTCGCCTCTTCTAGGTCATGACGTCTCAACAAAGCCTTGATTAGAGGAATATCCTTGGTTCTAAGACTATATGATTTACGATCTAATATCTTGATTGCTAGTTTCTCGCAGGTTGCATCATCCTTGATATCAACTTCCTCCTATTGTATGATGTGAGAGAGTCTAGTTCATTTCCGTGACATCGATACATGAAATATATTGTGAATCGATGGCATTCTATTTGGCAGGTCTAGCTCATAGGCACATTTACCAACCCGTTTAAGTATTTCAAATAGACCAATGAACCTTGGTAATAGTTTTCCCTTGACTCCAAAGTGTTTGATCCCTTTCTAAGGGTTGATCCTCAAAAAAACTCGATCATTTGGCTAGAATTCTAGAGGACTTTGCCTCTTATTTGTATAGCTCTTCTACTTACTTTGAGCAACAGCCAACCTTTTCTAAATCTGTTTTACTTGTGTGGTCATCTCCTCCACCATTTCTTGTCCTATGAACACCTAATCTTCAAGATCTGCCCAACATGATGGTGATTTGCATGGTCTGCCATAAAGCGCTTCGTATGGAGCCATTTGTATACTTGCTTGACAATTGTTATTCTAGGCAAACTTTGATAAGCATAAACACTTAGCATAGTTTGCCTCGCTTGACACACTCCATCAGATCAATGATCCATCTATCCCCTTTATGTTCATCGCTTATTTGAAGTAAGAGATCTGGTTGGCAAGTCATGGCATACAAATATACTTGATTCCCATCAAAAGTTATAACCAAATTATAATCACTGATAAACTGATACATTTGCCCCTTTTCTTCATTACTCTTGCTAAACTTCTTGTTAAGCGCATCGACTACCACATTAGCCTTTTCAGAATGATAGTGCAGCTGGAAGTCATAGTCTTTTTGGAATTCTATCCATCTCTGCTGTCAAAGGTTAGACTCCTTCTGGGTATAAATATACTTTGGGCACTAACGATCTAAGAATAAATCGAAGCTCTCTCCGTAGAGATAATGCCTCCAAATATTCAGTGCAACTGACGTGAAATATAAGCTATTACCTTCTCCTCTTACATCAACACAACGTCCAATCCATTCTGTGAAGCATCAGTATATAGGATATATCTCACACCGTGAGTAGGTTTGACTAAGATAGGAGTTGAAGTTAACCTCTTCTTCAATTTTTTGAATGAACATTTGCAGTTTTCATTCCAATTGAGTTTTGTCCTTTTCTTGTTAACTTGGTCATTGATCCGGCTAGTTTCGAGTAGTTTTGGATGAACTTGGAATAATATCCGACCAAACCTAGAAAACTTCTGATTTTTATGACCGTCTTAGGCTGCTTCCAGTTTGATACTGCCTCCAATTTATCAAGATCTACAGATATTCCTTTTGTTGAAACAACATGGCCAAAAAACTTCACCTTCTTCATCTAGAACTCACACTTGCTAAACTTAGTACAAAGTTCATTTCCTTGCAAAGTCTCTAAGACAATCCTCAAGTGTTCCAGATGTTCAGCCTCTAATCTAGAATAGATTAGGATGTCGTCTACAAACACAACGACAAACTGATCTAAATGTTGTTTGAAGACTCTACACAACCAAGTTCTTAAGGACATTATAGTATTTTAATCAATTGTGTTATCATGACTCTAGGTTTATGTCTCCATGTTCTTGTTTTTTCAATTTCTTATCAGTTTATTCTTCTAAGTCTTGTTTGAAGATTTTTTGAATCCTCAAATTTTTTCTCTAAATACTTGAATTGGGTTTAATTATCATAATACTTGTGATGTATATTCAAGAAATTTAAATAAACAAAACATGTACGTAAACAATCATACCAACAATCATACAAATTCACATTAGCGTAAAGAAACTCTTAAGTTATCATTCATGCCCCCGAGTTTGAGCGTCTCATACCACCCTTGCTTAATAATACATGCTTTTACTCAGGAATCTTACTACACTCATACAATTACGCAAATGTCTTAATGACTTAGGCTTTCGAAGCCCTACTATACTCAACAGTCTCATAGTTGTTGAGCAAAAGGAAACAAGATCTTCCAGATTTACCAATTATTTATCAAACATAGCCAACGATCTTCAATTCCAAGATTCCACCATATTCCGAATTTCTATGCGTCTTGTACTACATAGAAATTAGATATACAACATCCTTTTGATCTTGTGCCTACAATAGACAAATATTTTACTTCACATGTTTTCAGTCTCTAACTTGTGTCTTAGAAGCTTTTAATTCCTTTGATCCATTGATCCATCTTAGAAATACCCGAGTCTTTACCTAAGGTCTTCTCCAAAACATGAAGACTCGTACAAGTATTTAATTAAAGTAAAGATTAATAATTGAAACTTTGGATGAAATGTTAGTTCAATTTAACATTTCATTCTAAAGGCCCACATCAAGATTCCAACTCAAAAAACTATTAGCATTAATGAAATAAAATAAAGTTTGACCCTATAGCCTTATTCCAAATGACAAAACAACACATAAAATTATAAACAACTCCATGAGCCCACATGCCTGATACTAATACAATAAGTAAATATCATTCCTTCAATAACTTTATCAATGAGATCTACTACTAGAGAATCCTCGGCGCATACTCGTCAGTACGAGCACCCTTACTGGTTATCTAAAAATGAAGAATTTGGGTGAGCTCAAAGTATCGAGTAGATCATACACTATACATCTTATGCATTATTAAGGTCAAAATATCAAACATGCAAACACTTATCATACATTATGCAATTCAAAACATTTAATTACTTTTTAGTTTTTCTTTCGACTAAAAGGACTATAATTGGTGGTCCCAAATCATTAAGTATATTTGTGAGAGAGTAAGGATGCACGCCAGTCTATCAGGGAATTAGGGACACACTCATCTTTCTATATTTGGGAACTGTGGACATATCCATCATTTTAATCGTCAATGTTACGGACTAACCCAAATCTTTAGAAAACACCCATGGTGACTGGCTATTGGTCCACCACATTGATACATGATTCAAATCTTAATTGTGTTCAATTTAGTTTAACATCTAAAGTATATTTTAGTCTAGCATGCATTGAACCTTCTGCATTTATTGACAAAATAAAATGAAATATCATAATAAAAACTTATTAACCACAAGTCATAAATCAATGTCTTCAAGCATATTTTCCAAATTTATAAAGTAAACACATAAGAATCATGATATACAAACATTAAGCAATAAGCATAGTAACATGCTCCCAATACTCAATCAAAATTGAAAAAATATTTAATCATGTCTAATATTTAAAACCCAAGTAGGGCCGAAGAATTAAGGTACTTGTCTCTACCTTGTTAGTAGAGTTTTGAGTTCCTCAACTCTCGTACCAAAGATACAATACTTAGTTGTTTCGACTTGAAACATATGAATTTTTTTTTAACAACCAATTTTTATATTATAAGGTTTTGGAAGTTTTAATTTATTAACATTTATATTTTACAATAATTTGTACAGAACGGTGCACTTTTCACTATTTCTAGTGCATTTTCAACCTATAGTCGTATTTAAGCATAATCTACATATATTCACCATAAAAAGTCATTATAAATGACTTTCTTGGTTGTTTTACATGATTTTAACCCTACTATTTTTTTGCGATGTACTTTAAGCATTTATAACTTATAACTTATATCAAGATAGCGTCTTATTTTTCTTCTTCTCTGCTTGTAAATTTTCTTATAGTGTTTTTAAGATTTAAGGGTTTGTGTGAATGTTTCTAATGTCTCCAATTGAACTCTTCCACTTTGGCTGTTGGTTATCCTTGTGATAGTTTTCATCGTGATAGTTTTCATCATAATAGTAACTTTGTGCCATTGTTTCTATGTTATATTTGTTTGCGAATCTTCTGCTTCAAAGTATGAATCCTAATCTCAAAGTGGTATCAAAGCCAGCATTATTTCTGTACCGTCAAACAATAACATTGTTCATTATAACTGTGTACAAACTATTGTTACTATTCATCATTTGTCGAGACCCCTTCCCTAAGAAGAAGGACGAACCGACCGGCTAACAAACCCATTCCTATACTGAGCTTGCCCAAAACATTGTTAAGCTTTTTCATAACACCATATATAACACTATCAGAGTAATCTTAATAAATGCGGAAACAACTAGAACAAATAAGTACAATAGAAAAAAAAATTTTATACAAAAGATAATTATATATACACTGTCCTAAATGTAGCAGTAGCGGAATGCCTAAGTCAAAATGTCTACAATACTTTCCTCACTTTCTATACATTATATTAACTCTCAAAACAGTAAACCACGTGAGAAAACCTACCGAAGTAAATGAGGTGTGCTTTACGCAATGACCAACTTCTTCCCTTTATCCGCAGAAGAAGAACCTGAAATGTTAGAGTAGTGAGCCAATTTTGTCCACAGCAGCTCAGTGAGTAATGTAACCTAATCTATAAATTAGAACAAGTATTCTAGAAAGGCAATGTATGAATGCACAATAATTATAATGCGAATGAATGCAACAGTTAATGAATGCTAAATCCATTATGCAGTTGTGCACCTTCCATTTTGAAAACAGTTTTAATGCAGAAAACATATAAATCCACTCGAGCGGGAGAAACTCAACGATTAGGTGTATAGGTGACGACCCTAATCTGGGCCCACAGAACCCCCTTCAGGGCACTCTGTGCTAGGTAGTCACTAAATAATCTAGGGGAGCCTCAATTGATAGACCTGGCCCGACTGCACCCCCAGATGCGACAGCCACTCGTCTTCAATGCTCTACCACATTCAATACCCTAACTCGCACCCGGACCTCGATATTCGGTGCACATTTTCATTTAAATCACATTTAAATATTGCAAATGCATTTCAATACGTAAGAACATTTCATTTATGATAGAATAACAAGTTAAGTGATAAATTAGAAAACGCTACTCACAAGGATGCTCAGCTCACAGTGCTCCTCTAGTGACTGGTCGCGTCCTGCTGATGTTTGATCCTGCGTGATCAACTTACTTTCTTAATATCTACCTAAAACTTGGCTCAAATTCTAACTTTATGGTTTTTGGTCAATCAAAGAATTGACTTAGTCAACTATAGTCAACTCAATCTGAACCTAACCCTCGCTGACCTATCAAATCGATAAGGTCAACATGGTTAACAAGGTCAATTAAGCCTTTATATTGACTCAAAATACTATAAATATATATTGTCGACATGTGTCCTACCTTTGGTACACAATCACCAGCCACTTTTATAAATTTGGCGGTTCAATACATAAATATTATTTCCTATATTATATATTTCCCTAATAAGTATTTCATAATGTTATGCAATATTATATAAAATTTTTTTTGTTATTTGCCATTATTTTTACTCTATATACATTTTTTTCTATCTTTATTAATTAATCTTCAAATCGCATAAACGTGAATTTAATATGTCCATTGACCTCCAAAAATCCTAATTTCAATGTTATTAAGTTCAGAGTTTCATTCTTGACATTTTAGTACCCACCGACTAAGATTCTCGTATTAATGGGTATACCCCCTATGCGTCGACTTTCAACTACCATATAATTTCGTATGATCCACGATGGTACAAATAATATATATATATTTGCATTCTACTCGTAAATCTGAACACAATGATATATATATATATATATATATATTATAGTTTCAATCCTAGGGAAAATATACCCTAATTTTGGGGTCACGCATTAAACTAATGCATTTATTGAAACTATACTATAAAACTAAAATTCACAATTCATATAATAATTCAGAATTGAAAAGAGGTAAAAATGGTATACCCGAAATGTCGAATTTTCAAAGTGCGCGAATCTTCTTCTTTTCTTTTTCTCTTTTTTCCTCTCCTTTCCTTCTTGATTTCTCTCTTGCCCGGATGAGTGTTTTTGAGCAATTTAGATGGGATGGAAGGTGAACAAATTGAATGAGAAATGAGAGAATGAGAGGGGGTATTTATAGTTTTAGTTTAGGGTGAGTCACGACAACATTAAATGCATATTTAGTCAACAATAGTGGCTTGATCATCTTGACACATCATAGACATTATCTTATAATTAACCTTTTCATAAAATGAGCTATTATCTTACCAAATCATCAATATTATCTTCTAATTTGATTTTTATTTATTTTTTTTAACTATCCTATGACTCATCAAACATTAGCTTATCTCTTATCCAATATACCTCATACATATTATCTTGTTATTAAATCAATTTTCATTAATTTATTTTCTTTCATTATCTTTCCAAGTCATCATTTATCTCTTGAATTTATTTTATTTCATTTCTTCCAACAAATCACTATTATTCAATATTTCTACTTGATTAATTAATTAATTAATTATTATTATTATCATTATTATTATTATTATTATTATTATTATTATTATTATTATTATTACTTCTCATTTCCAACCAAGCATACATACATACATACATATATATATAATAATTAACATATATATATGTATTGTATCATCATCATAGATATTTATACATCTCTCTCTCTCTCTCTCTCTCTCTCTCTCTCTCTCTCTCTCTCTCTCTCTATATATATATATATATATATATATATATATATATGTATATATATATATATATGTAGGTTTTTTCTCTCTTTTTTTTTCTTTGGCTAGTATTTTAAAAAGATCCAGTTAATTGTAATTTTGTAATATAAATGTTGACTTACGATAGAGTAGAGGAGGTGTATGGATGTAGCCTGTCTCATTTTGTTGGAAAATTTGTCAACTACTTAAAATTGAATATTTCTGTACCCTTTTTCAATTGGTTAACCCTTTTTTCTTGTAGTTTGTTTTTGTACTATTCCATGTAAATGCACTAAACACAAAATATCTTTTAGAATTTATCTTGCTTAATTCAAGAATTTCCCTTGTTTCGTGACTCTTCTATTTCTCTTTCAATTTGTTATGGCTAATACTTAAACAGAGAAATGTGGGAGACTTCAATGAAAGGTCTAGAAAGCTTGATTCGGAGATCAACACCATCATCTTTCACATATATCTGTGAGAAGAATGGGGATTCTCTATCTCATAAGGTGGTGTCTTGAGCTTTGAATATGGATTTTTTTGTACTTATTTGTGTACTTGTACATTCTTTAAATGCTTAACTTAGAAATTTGCAGATGGATGAATTAGCATGCTTTGCTCCAGGGATGCTGGCATTGGGCGCATCTGGTTATGGTCCTGGAGATCGTGAGAAGTATCTATCACTTGCTGAGGAGGTATCTTGTATTGTTTCTAACACTGGATATTACAAAAAAAAAAAGAAAAATTTGGGATTTTTATTTATGTATGAACTCAATCTCCTGTTCTGGTACTCATTTCGATTGGGTCCATACTGTTCAAGTTGGTCTAGGGAGTATATTTTGATCAAAATTGCTGTCAAATTAGTTCAAATTAAGAGTCTAAATAGACCCTGCTTGAATGTTTGAGCCACTCAAATGCTTCACGTTTAGTATATATATACGTCATGTTTAGTTTATGAACCCCTCACCACTTCAGGGTCTGGATATGGGTTAATTGTACAGTTTTACTTTTTGAAAGCTGTTTCCAGACTTGAACATGTATTCTCTACGACAGAATGAGCAACCTTTGCAGTTGCCCTTGGAGCATCTCCTTTCTTACACTTCAATACCCATGGACATCTTTTCTTTGTAGATTTAATTATCCCATTTTAATATCCTTATTAAGTAGGAATTCTGGTTAGTTTATACATAATTGGATTATGAGTTGATGAAGGCCGATTAACTGATGATATGAAGAACCTCTCAACTTCTGCTCTTTGTGGTGCTTATTAAATGGTAGCTGACTGCAATTATGATTTCATTGGTTGAAGTGCTATGACCATTAAACAACATGCTATCCATAACTAGTAAGCTTCTTTACATTCTGTTCATGGATAAACCCTTTTACTTGACTGGCTGATGCTTCTTTCTAGACATGAATATTTACTTATCTGTTTTCTCTCTGTTTATTTTATATTTTAGTAACTCTTACAGCTCTTTTGGTTGATGCAGCTTGCTTGGACTTGTTATAACTTCTATCAATTAACGCCAACAAAGTTAGCTGGAGAGAACTATTTCTTTCACTCTGGACAGGTTGGATATTTGCATTCTAATCATATTTTGGATTTTTATAAATTTGGTGGTGGGTGGATGAGCTTAGATCAAATTTTCTTGCAGGACATGAGTGTAGGAACATCATGGAACATATTAAGGCCAGAGACTGTTGAATCACTCTTTTATCTCTGGCGCATTACTGGGAACAAGACATATCAAGAATGGGGTTGGAACATCTTCCAAGCATTTGAAAAGCAGTCTCGGATAGAATCAGGATATGTTGGGCTCAAGGATGTAAGGACTTTGAAGCAGATTTCTCTATATTTTTCATGCTTATGTTGATTTTACATTTAACATGTTCATGATTTATTTCCTTTTGTGGGAAATCTGGAAATAATATTTGGTCGTCTTCCATGAATTTGTTGCATTATTTTTTATTTTGCTGAATTGAAAAACAGTTGTTTGGCACCAACTTACTAATTAATTTTCTTAAACCCTTGAGGATTTGTGGCCCTTCCTTGACTTTGTATGGCTAGTATATAAGACTGGCCTTCATTGTTTTCTTGGAAATTTTATGCGATAATTTTAATCTAATGTCAGTTTGGTATGGTCTACTGATGAGAACCGTATCTTTTGTGGTAGGAGTAAATCCACGTAGTAGAATATCCAAATCCACATGCACATCAAGATGTATGTACCATTTTCTTATGAAATAGTGCATTTGTTGCTAAACATGTGTTTATGTTTTTGGCACCTAGTTGTCAACCTTCATTTAGCTTGGTGATCAAAATAATTTTTGATCATTTAATTGAATATTTGTTTTATTGAATGATCTTTTGGTTTCAATATGTCAATAGCTGTCCTTTTTACCCAAGTTGATAGAGAAGCTATGAGGGTCTATACATAATGTGTCCTCTTTTCTAATTATTTCTATAATTGTTATTTGATGAAAAGAAAAAACACAAAAAATATTAAGCACTTCCTCAAGGGCTTTGGAACCTTTCTCTTCTCCGTTTGTCTCTCTTGGACTTCTGATTCTTTTGCAAGTTGTGGTTTGCTTGAAGTCAGAAGACCATCTTCTCTGTAGTATGAAGCATACATTAAAATGCATTATGTCATTATTATGTTTAAAATTTTTCTGCAACAGCATTTACTTGTATAAAAAGTATCCTTGAGGTTGACTTGGCTTGTATTTAGCGGCATCCTCCCAGCATTTAGATAACTGCTTCTTATTTCCCCTAGATTTTTCAGTAAGAGGGATATATTCATGAATGTTTCCATTATTTTCATGACGCTAATGATTTGTTGTTGTATTCAGGTCAACACAGGTGTGAAAGACAATATGATGCAAAGCTTCTTCCTTGCAGAGACTCTCAAGTACCTCTATCTTCTTTTCTCACCATCCTCAGTCATCTCTTTGGATGAATGGGTGTTTAATACAGAGGCCCATCCTGTGAGAATTGTTACCCGGGATGGTCATGGAGGATTACAAGGGAAGCCAAAACTACCTGTCAGATACCGTGCCCGAAAGGAAGGTCGAACAACAAATGAGTAGGCTTCATATCACTCCCTGACCTAAAATTTTGGGTGGATATATAATATGATGTATTTTCTTTCCGAGCATTTTCTCTCTTCAATTCTGCCCCTACTGGCTTTACTTAGTTCAAAAGCCAAAGGCTTCAACAGGCATTGGTTCGACTTACTTGTTTAGGGACCATTCCAAGTTACAATTTTCAATTAAGAAAAAAATAATATAACAAAGCTTGTATGGTATTAATAGCTATGATCTGTAGCAGTAGCGTTACCAGTAGTAAGAAGTAATAGTAGTAGTAGTTTTTTTTTTTTTATTATTTTTCTTATTGTAGTTCTCTAAAGCATGAAAGCCATGAAGGCAGTTCTCATCATCATGAGGGCTCTTCCTTTACTTCTTGCATGGACATAGCTTTGTGGACACCTGCACTTGAATTGCATGGTGAATGGTCCTATTAAGGAAAGGAATATTCTTCTTTCTAAACAAAATTATGCATTTATTTTAAGCAAGTAGTTGGTGACTTTTGATGAATCAATTCTGACTATATATATAATGTATTGGTTGGCTTGTGTTGGTGATGAAATGAATTTGGGTTAAATCATCATGAAGAAAAGCTACTGAGAGCTTGTTTAAAAAGTTGCTCTAGCAAAGCGATTGCTTGGGGATAAAACACACGAGGCTTGTGTTTGTACTACTAACTTGTGCCCAAAAAAATTGAAAAAAAAATAAATAATGAAAGAGGCAGAGGCATCTTTAGCAGGTGATGATTGCAATTGTCATAATTTCTCTTTGGGGGGTCCAAATGCTTTACGGGTGATGTTAGAGAGAAACAAGCTTTTGGAGTGGGTTGGGTTGGTACCAACAGCAACCTGGTAACTGGACCCAGTTAACGTAAGGGTGCATCTACATATATATTAATTATACAAAATGTACAATTTTAAGTGCAATAATATTTGCATATTCATTTAGAAATGTGTAGTTGTAGTTGAAGTTGTTTTTAATAGTTGGGTCAACCATTTATTAGATTTTTATATTATCTATAATTCCAGAAACTTTTTGACCACTTCCATGCGGAAAGAGTTGATATTTAATTTTTTTTGTACTTTTTAATTTCTTATAATGCTATTGAATGTAGGAAAACCTCTTTTTCTTTTTTCTTTTTCTTTTTTTAAGTAATTCTTAACCATTTTAGGTTTTTAAATTTTTTTTAAAATAATAAATTGTGTACTTTTTATCTGGTGTAATTCACATGTTCAAAGACAACATTTACATTCAACACATATAGATTGTTGATGCCTTTGAAATTTAAACTATGTGGTGTTGTAATCAAGCCTAGCAAATGTAAACAATTATGCTAAATTCTTATAATATTATAACATTGTTGCCAAGGAGGAAAAGGAACAAGGGTCAGAGATTCTATTAAAAAAAGGAAAGACAAAATAACGGAAAAGAATGTTTAAATTCATATGTAATTTAATCTCTTATGATTTTATCATCATCCAGAGCAGAAATGACTCAGTTGAGGACTTTTTGTACAAATAATAAAAATTAAAAAAAATGAAAAGACACTTGTAAAATCACAATAAAGTAAACACATAGTTCTAATGACATAATTTATCAAAAAAGTTGGTAGAACAGAAGTGGGTTTGTATTAAAATAATCAAGAAAGAAAATTATAAGGGGGGAATTTTGGTGCTACTTTTGCAACGGCATAAGTGCCTTTGTTTCAAAGCGTGGCCTGTGTTATGTACTTTTTAAGAGATAAAATTGGTCAGATAGATATGAACAAGTCCTTTTCTCTTTTACTCTGTTTCATGTAAAAGTGTCTGAAAATTTGACCACAATAGCTTTTCTGACCACCCACCACAACCCAATCGCAAGCCAATTTTGCTCTGCTTCTCTAAATAATTTTGCTGAGCCACTTGGGCTTTAATATGCTTACAGATCTGAATTAAGTTATTTGCCTAGTCACTCCCTGTTAAACCAAGTGATTATTCCAGGGTTTTCGCCTGGTGTTTACAGATTTAATACTATATAGAAAAAATGGGGTACTTCTATTTTCTTCAAGCTATTTCATTTTTCAGATTAATTTTATTTTTATTTTAGAAAATAAGTTTTTTGGTTATAAAATAATATGCTATAGCTAGTTAATAATAATTTATAAAATAGTAACTCTTTTGCGACCCAAAAATATGTCAATGCGGGTATATTATGAGCAGAAGGCAACACTTTTTTTGTTTTTTTATTACTCTCATGACCTAATAATGTGGTGTATAATTGCGCATTTCAGATTTTGCTTTGAGTATATATGTTATCGGTGATTTTAAGGTAATTTTTAGGCACTTGCAATATTTATATTTATAAAATAAATAATTACATTTTTAAAAATATGTGATTTTTTTAAAAATATAAAATAAATAATGACATATATATATATATA
>JAJIYU010008737.1:0-17712 GCA_030144865.1 Tinospora cordifolia | reverse complement strand
ATAACCGTGACATATAACTACACATTTTTATTTCCAAATTAGTTGTATGAATATGTTGTTATGTTAGTTGTATTAATTAGTCTTAAAGGGTTTTATTTACTAAAATTATTTAATTTCTTTAAAATGAATTTTGATATTTATTATTGTTATTTTTTAATAAAAATTATGCTAAATATTTCACTCCTTAATGAAATATCAAAAATGATTTGTCAAAGTTAAAACTGTGTGATAATCTAAGTGTTATGTTGCAAACTGAGAATGTACATTTGAATTAGTATTTCACATGCACTGTAATTTTTGCATCAGATCTTAAAAATGATTTTTAAAACATTATTAAATAATTTAATAACATGAGCACTAAAAAGATCTTAAATTATTTATTTATTCCATGTATTTCATAAGCATGTACGTTATTTTATCAACATAATCATATACCTTATCTTTTTATAATTTATTATTTCTCCTTTTTATGTCTCCTTCCAAATTATAAAATGTATTAATACTTACTTTTATGATTGCTTTCAAACCTTTAAAGACCAACTTACAGAACTCTATGGTTATAAGGAAAAACTTTTTAAAAATAACCAAGAAATTTATATTTTTAGACGGGTATAAGGAATCACAAATAAATTTGAAGGCGGGTACTTTTTTTATCAAATATAATGAATATTACAATTACATTTTCTAGCAGTCAATTGAGGTTTCCATGATAAAGATTTCTAAGAGAATAAATGTGAACTACATTAATAAATAACTTAACAAAATATTGCAGTTTTAATTAAAAAAAATGTCATATAAATCTCAACGTTATTCATATTAATTAGACACATCCCATTGTACTGATCGCGGCGTTCGTAATGACTAAGGGGGTTGAAGACCAAAAAGCAAATTATTTATACCAAACATTCTTCTTATGGCTAGATCCAATCTCCTGGTCCCTGCGGGGTAATGATCTATCAACCTGCTAGTTCTTTTTATGAAAAATTTGTCCTGAAAGTGGAAGTACTGCTGAAACTTCGCGAAACCCTCACAAGGGTTTATGTACAAAGGATGTATATTATTTATTTATTTATTTTATATATTTTTTGGGTTGATGTATTTGATTAGTGACAAAAATATAATTAAAAAAATATATTTTCTCAAATATTTTAAACCGAGTGTTTTGGAAACCAACCTTAAAAATCTCGACCGTCGCCGTTCTAAAAAGTGACGTCTCGCACAGGCGACGGCGGGTCTAAGCGCGGTCGATCCAACTTCCGACCGGCTCCGGGGGACCACCGAAGGTTTTGGCGGGTATAAAACGATTAGACGAAAACCACTGCCCAAACACGCCCTTTTTATCTCAGTTAAGAGAAAAAAATACAAAACAAAGCAAGAAAAGACGTTTTTAAGACAGAGAGAGAGGCCCTAGAGAGAGAAACAGCGAGCGAAACCAAACAAAAAAAAAAAAAACAGTAGAGGAGAGAAACAGAGAGAAAAAACCGCTTCTTCATCTCCCGCCTTCTGTCTTCCCCCATTACACTCCCTCTCCAGCTCGATCGGACCTTCTAGAACATTCTCTCTGCTTTCTAGAACCATCCAGAACCTTCCTTCCTTCCTCACACTGCCACACACCTCTTCCTCTCCAGGCTCTCCTTCCTCTTTGTTACACTCTCTTTTTCTCTCTTGTGGGATTTATCACTCTGTACATTCTTTAAGTCTAAAGGTACGTATTCAGGCCGTACATATGGAGTCGTACGGAAAGTCGCCGACAATGGAGGCAGCGACAGCACCGACGGATCGGCCGGCGAGGGAATGGAAGTCTCCGGCGGATGAAACCGGACTCGAAGGTCAGTTCTGCCACGTCGCATTCTGGTTGGGTGGTCAATTCCGAATCTTGCATTTCGATTCGATCCGAGTTTTCTAGGGTTTACGTGAACTTGAACCCTTCCGCTTCTTCTTCTTCTGTGTTTATGTTTATGTTCTTGATTTGATATTGTTTGGTCTGTTGTGTGAAATGTGTGTGCAGAGGCTGTTTGGGGGTTGGGATTGGGCGGGAGGGATTCGTCGTACCCAGAGCGGCCTGGAGAGGCAAATTGCATCTATTACATGAGGACTGGTACTTGCGGGTATGGAGCCAGGTGTCGGTTCAATCATCCCCTCGATCGTGGTGGTTCATCGGTAATTTCCTTAATTATTTACCATTCTTTTTAACTGCCTTAATTTTAGTAAGAATTATAGGGTTTCTGCTGGAATTGTTGTTTTGTTTCATTTCATTGGTGAAATTGAGTATGATCTGTAAATTCTCACAATTTTACATGTCTCTGGCATGATTTTAATTGGGATCAAAGTGCTTGGATGGATCCTATTAGGTTTACGATTTTTTGAGTGTTTGAATGGATTTTGCAGACCGTGGGAGTTGTGTTACAAGGAGGGGAGTTTCCGGAGCGAGAAGGCCAACCTGTATGCCAGGTGAGCCTTGTTTGCTTTGTTGCTTGCTTATTGATGAGAACGTGTTAGAAGTCCACTCAATGCCTTATTCTAATGGTGATCATGCTTGATTTGCAGTATTTTTTGAAGACTGGAACTTGCAAGTTTGGTGCTTCCTGTAAGTATCACCATCCAAAGCAAGGAGGAGGACCAATGAGCTCCTTGCAACTAAATTATCAGCGATATCCACTTCGGCCGGTTTAAATTTCTCCTTTCTCAATCAATTTGTTAATTTCATAGTAGTGGAATAATTTTCTGATGTGAATTTAGATGTTCATTTAATGTGTTCAAAATTACTTTGCAGGGTGAGAAAGAGTGCTCCTATTATATGAAAACGGGGCTGTGCAAGTTTGGTATAACCTGTAAATTCCATCATCCACAACCGGCTGGTGCATCAGTGCCAGCACCAGCACCTGCACCTGCATTTTATCAGACGGTGCAGTCTCCTTTGCTTCATTCTACTACTCCACAATACGGAGTGGCTGCCAACTGGCCAGTTACCAGGCCTCCTGTATTACCTGGTTCATATTTGCAAGGGCCTTATGGTCCAATGATGCTTTCCCATGGGATGCTTCCTCTTGCAGGTTGGAACGCATTTCAGGTATATTTATGAACGCTTCATTATGATGCTGGGGTTTTCCTCACAATCAGTATAAAATTCATTTTTCACAAATAATCTAGAATTCTTATTGATGAACATCACTTTATAGGCACCGGTAAGCCCAGTGGCGGCATCTCCTAGTACTCAATTAAATGCTGCAGCAGGTCCATTTTATGGGATATCACAGTTATCTCCTTCAGCTCCTGCATATGGAGTAAGTTATCACCCAGTGTCTTCATCTCCTGTTCCTTTAAGTAGTAATCAGAAGGAAACCATATTCCCTGAGAGACCTGGTGAACCTGAATGTCAACACTATATGAGAACAGGAGATTGCAAATTTGGATCTTTGTGTAAATACCATCATCCTCCTGAACTGATGTCAACAAACACAAATTTTTTCCTCAACCCCATGGGTCTCCCATTGCGTATGGTATGCGCCTGTTTACTTGGTTGTTTCCCTTGTTTGTTTCCTTGGAACTTATGTCATTTATTTTTATAGGCTTGAAAACAGAGTGATATCATGCATTAACTGTACTGACAAAATAAGAGCCTATGACCCTCTTAATTAACGCTTGCTTCTTATAGAATTAGAGAGAAGAAGTTTTTAGCGCAAGATTCTCATAATGACACAAACTGGATTTGTGTGAGGTTTGACTCACTGATCCTTATATGAGTTATCAATATGAAACTCTATCAATAAAATAGAGTGGTTATTAAATGACGTTGTTTTTTGGTTCTCTCTCTCTCTCTCTTCCTCTCTACACGCACACACATATATTCATACGTACATATATACATATATATGTACATACATCATAAATTTTGATAGTATCCACTAATATCTCGCATTCCATAAATCAAGTGACCAATCGAGTAATTACTCAATTTTGCTCCTTTCTAGTTTTGCTCCCTTTTATAATTATTTTTAAAAATTAGCTATAGTGCCGAAATTGTACTTTTATTAGTAAAATAACTTTCACATCCACTCCCTCCTATTTTTACACGTATACACACACAGACACACACAGGCATCATACTCTGTTTCCCTCTTTCTAAATTTAAGTTTTCTGTTACTACTTCTCTCTGACAATTTTTTATTTTAAACAAGTTTTATTTTAATTAAAAGTTTAAATTTGAAAGAGTCATGTGCTCACATACTATGTATGTATATATAAAATACGTATAGGGGGAAGTGAGTTGCCTATAAGGAAATGAAGCACACAGCTTGGGCTTCTGAACATAAAGCCATTGATGTCATAGATTAGGTCATGAAAGTGGTTTTTTTTTTTTTTTTTTTTTTTTTTTTTGAGGGATCTTTCATTATGTTACAATTAGTTGTCATTTTTTTTCCTGATTTTGTATTAATCTCAGTTCGTTATGTGTATCATGATATATCCTTGTATGGTTTCATTCCATTTCAGTTGTTTCTAGCTAATCCTATTTCGACAAAGTAGCATCTTTTCAATTATTTATTTTCCTTGAAACCTCATTTAGGTGTTGTTAGAAACAAGTGTACTAGGTGTCCATTTAGAGCAGATTCTTAACTAATTCGAGAGATATCTTTTCAAAAGATAGATCTTTTGTAGTTGTTGAATATTGATAAGCATCTTGCAACTCTCATATAACAACATGCAAGAATTGGATCCTTTCGTGACTAACCAGAAACAATGCCAATTATCCTTAAGAGGGAAGTTTTCTGAATTAATTTTACATGATTAGTTCCCTCTTATCTCTTATAGGTATTTCCTCAATTTAGATATGTAAAGTTCAAATTACTTTCTATAGACATAATGGATTTTACTTTCCATTTAAAAGTAAAACTATATTTATCTTTTTTTTTTTTTAAATTTTAACGATATGTATGTAGACGTGTGTGTAACTATATAGTTCTCCCATACATCCAAATCCTATACATGCATTTATAGCTGGGCAAAATTAGCCCATTATTGCAATCTGTTTGAGAAGGAAAATCCCATCAACCAATTAAAACTATATTTATCAAGAAGCTTTAATGATAATATCCCTACTTTTTGTCTTCGTTTTTTTAATTTAAAAAAAAAAATATCTGATACATATAACTGATTATGGTCTAATTATTATTCGTTCATATGCAGTTAAAAGCTTCTGATATTAGTTGATTTGATGAGAGATCAAACATAAAATGAAGATATTGAATTCTAATATTTCATTTGCTTTATGAAAGAAAATTTTTGCAATTCAAGTTCATTTTTGAAAATAAAAAGAAGTTGATCATGTAATTTAACTACTGAGTTTATATGGCATATACGGTTTTTTTTAATAATTGTTATCTCCATAATTTATTTAAGCAATGAAGTTGACAATGCAAATTTCATGTTATTAATGAATTATAAATTTTACTCTAGAATACTTTTAAGTTATTCAATATATTTTTATTAAGAGAATTATCTGCCAAGTAAATGAAACATGTCAAAGAAACCTGCCCATCTTGTTTTGATTAACTTGAAAAGATTATTCCCCTTTCCTTTGGACTTTTACAACTCTACTCTTTAGAGCTTTAAGCTTTCTCTTTTCGGAGATATAACATTAAATGGGTATATTGAAGAATATATAAAACTTGTGCATTTAAGTGTTTAATGACTATGTAAATCATTTCTTGATACTTGATCAATATATTTGATTCTTCTATAGCAATGACATGAGCTTTTGTACCGAGTGCTTCTTTTTATGCTTAAGTTACTGCATATGCATTCTACACTGAGTATCTTCCATATCATTATTGATCTCCTTAGATGTAGCAATGGCAATAACCTCATATATTGATTGTTCTCTTTTATTTGTGCTTGAGTGAGTGCATGCACGTTGCTCAATGAGTGAGCAATTGTGATCCTCCATGGGCATTCATATCTGAGTGCCTATTGGTGGTGTCGAAGTTGTACTTTGTTCTTTTATTATTTTTGACCATTATTAGTTGGTCTGACTCCCCCTCTTTTGTTGATAGGAATGAAGAGGTTTTATTTGGAAAAGAGAAGAGGGAGAGCTAGGGATTGCTCTTCCAAGTAGAGGATTTCTTTGATGAATCTTCTTCAATTGCTGATCAATTTAAAAAAAAAAAAATAAGAAAGAAAGAGGAAGGGAGAAAAAAAGATATTTTGATGTATTTATACAAGGGTCAACAATCTCAATTTGTTTTTTGTAACTTTTCATTAAACTATTTCAGTTCCCCCCAAGTTGGTACACTATATTTGTGTATTTAATGTTCATGACAAATAAAGTGTTCAATTGTAACATTTATTACTTGATCTCATGCTTTTGTTGAACACATTTTTCTTTTCGATACAAGTTTGGCAATTCCAATTGACTAGCTAGCTGTACCATTTTATAACATGGTGATATCCAAGCTTGTGCCAGACTAATCCACCATGGGGTATCCCCACCCGCTGCAAGACTAGGACCCGAAAGACTCAAGGGATGGCCCCTACAAGTTTGAGAGTATATCAAGCATTGTTTCGGAACCATAGTGAAAATAAGTCTCCTTTTCTTTTGTTTGACCAACAAGGAGGTTAGCCTAGTGTTAGTGGTGTGGCTTTGGGAATCTGAAGCACCCAAGCTTGAAATTCATCACTAGTTAGATTGGGGAATAGTTGTATTTCTAAATTAACATGAATACTAACACTAACACGAATACTGACATTATTTATTCTCAAAAGAATAGAATAAGTCTTTTTTCTTAATCATTATTCATTAGGTATCAATTTTAATCATAAATTACAAATTACTTGACTTAGCTCACTTCAGTTCCCTGAAGCCTTTTCTCAAATATGTGTGATTGGCTACATGATCAACATCTTCCTGTTTGCTGTATCAAGGACTAAGTCAATTTGTGTAAATCTAAATGCTTGTATGCTATTCATTTTCATGGAATGAAAATTCGTCAATTTTGCTGAAATTCGATGAAATAATTTAGATTTTCTGACTATCAAATCAGAGTCTAGTTGTAAAAAAAAATTACAAAAATTTGACAAAACTTTAAAGTTTTTGACAAAATTCGACAAAACTTCGAATATTTTGACGAAATTTGTGAAAAAAATTAAAGATTTGGGTGAAATTCTTGGAATACACAAGTGAATAATATATAATTCTTAACATATACAATAAACACTAAATTTTGTTAATGTTAAAAAACAAGTTTGAAATTATTATATTTATACTTTTATATTTAAAATATATTGATTTATATTTGTTTTCATCATTTGTAATAAAAATTATGCATATTTTTGCATTTACGTTGAATTTTTTGAACTTCTCTAAGTCGACAGATTTTTACAAAACTTCTTTCGAATTTTTCGAACTCTTCGAACTAATTCTAATTTTTGAAGGTCAAAGTTTGAGGCAAAGTCAAATTTTCATTCCATGTTCATTTTATCAAATAGAACACGTTGTGCATCACTAACCAAAATATCAAGGAGTTCCCATTGTTATCTACAACGTTATTAAAACATTTGGTTTTATTGACTAAGGCTTAATGGATACAAGATGAATTTACATGATGCAAAACTTATGTCAAAGAGGACAGGATGTCCTTTGGAGATACCTTACAAGCATTTGAGTCCGTCTTATTAAGGGAGTAAGGGGCACTCAAGGCAAGGGACCCCTCCGTTGCATGAGGTGCAAGGCGCAAGGTGAGGCACCAAGTGATGGAAGGTGCAAAAATGCTTAAAAAATATATTTTTAATAAATTTATTATTAATCAATATATCACAAATTTAAAAGATAAGCAAACTAGACTCGAGTCTATAACAAGTTTCCCATTCCATGATTTATAATGCACCGATCCAATTCTTTTTTTTTTTTTTCTTTTTACTTGCTAAAGTTCAGAAATACTATGATTTACTTTGATGTATGGGATTCCATGAAATAGAGACAAAGAAGAGGAGGAGAATGGGGACGAGGATGGGGTAGGCGTCGAGGTGTTGCTGCAGCTACTACTTGCTTCATCCCTCATCCTTTTGCTCCTATTCTTTGGGATGGGAGAAGAAGTAACACCCTTTGTTGCTTGCTTCTTGCTTCCTCGTTGTTGTTACAGTTCAAGCCGAAAAAAAGAAAGAAATAAGAAGGCTGTGTCTATGTTTTTAGATTATGGCAATAAGCAATTGTTTTTTGATTTTGTATTTTAAGATGTAAGAATATTATTATTAGATCATATTTTATTATGTTTAATAGTGTTAGTATTAACTAAATAAAAAAAAATAGTGAAGCAAACTATTAAAACTCAAAAACAAGAAAATGTTGGTGAGGCGCACCAAGGGGCCTTTACTAACGTGCCTATGCTTGGAACAACATTGATCTGAGTATAGCAACCCAATCTCTTGAGAAATTGTTAAACCTATAACATTTAACTAACTTGCTTCCACTTATCCATAGAGAGGCCATATGTTGAGGCTACTCCCAAACCAGAAGTTATTCTTGTAAATCCATTAAAATGTTCTAGTATCTCTTTACTTTAAACTGACCATACTATAGGGACTGCGACAACCCCTCAACATTCCCTGAGGCTTTTCAGGCATGAATCTCCCTCCAAAAAATTGACCACAAACAGCTTTTGTTTGGTAAAGCAATACACTATAGATATGTCCTTTACCCTTCCCAAATTGTTGTTGTGAATGCACTCCTTGAACATTTGGTTGATGAATTCACTGTCTTATCTGAATAGGTAACACCGTATAGGAGAAATAGCCCAATGATAGAATCTACATTGTGGTATGCCTGTGCAATTTTACTTCCAATGTGCTAGGGGTCCACCCCAAGACAGCAAGATTTTGAGCTTAAGAGGGACATGAGATTTACATATGAGCCTATGTGGAAGAAAAGCTGGCCTATTTGACCGGGTTATAAGGTAACAGTAGAAAGATTGAGAAGTGCGAGCCCTAAATGTATTACCTATCCTACAATTCTTGTCATCTCTTGACATGGTGCCAGATACTAGGTAAATTAATTGGCACATTTTTCTCATTGTTTATAAACGTGTATCGTTTGACTTCCAGCCATATTTCCCAAAAACTGAAAGTCAGTTATTCTTATCTTCTAGTTATAATTTTTAAAAATAGTTTTAGCTTCAGGTCAAGTGTTCATCTCTTTTAAATCCTAGGGGAGATTTCTTATTTCTAATTAACATCCTCTCATCTTAGACACTTTAGTATAAGACTAAATTATGCTGCATTATGACTGCTGCCATAAATTCCTACTAAGTCAACTGCAAGTGAAATTTGTTATAGATTTTTATGTTTGTGGCTGTTGGGGTATGAAAATTTTTGTTAGAAGGTTTTAATACTAGACCATTGGTGAAATGTAATAGACTATACAGTTTCTAAGTTTTTCTTTTTTCCTTTTGAATTTGCTTTCTGATTGACTTGTGCACATGATACAACTGTGTTTCTTTTTCTAAAATAATTTGAGGCTGGGGAGGTTGGTGGGGGTATTAGATTTATTCAACCCACAAGTAGTTGTTGGGTCTAGACATTGGAAACTGACAATCTACCTTCACTGAACATCTATACCTATATTATTATAAATAGAATGCTTTACTTGCTCAAGACTTGATTTCCTGCTGTATTGGCTCTCCATCACCATTATGTTTCAAATCATGTCTTACTATTATTATCTTTCTATTCAAGTTCATATATGCTTTTTCTTTCCATCTTTCCATTTGTGTTCTTGAACAAAAATCTAGATCTAACTCTCTTAGTGTGTGCAAAGCATGCACACATGAAACTGCCCTTTTTTTCTTTTTCTTAGATATATGTTAATATTTAGGAGGATGCTGGTACAACCAGAAATCTCACCCATTGAAGTCCATGGAAGTTCATTTCCTCAATCCATTGTGAGTTTCAATTACATTAAGTTTTCACCATTTAAAGGTGATTTCGTAAAATTTCCTTTTCCCTTCTCTTTATGGGATTCCAAATGGACATTTTAAAACATTGTCTTCCTTTGTTCACAATGATATTCCCATAGGTAACTGTTCCTTAGAATTCCACTTTGTAAACCTCATGACAGGAGGATAAAGGAATTAGAAGGCCCCGTAGGTAGGGCAGTTGGAATGGTTTAAGAGACATGTCCAGGACATTCTCATGGAATTGTTTCCTGCACTCATGACAGATTTTCCTTCTTTTCCTTCTTTCTCTGTTCAAATTCTATCTGGATATCCAAAGTTCTTAAAATCAAAGTTTTTGATTGAATGGTGTCCATGAGGAAGATTGGTGCTTGTGAGATTTTGCAAAGAAGCAAGCATTATTTATATTTGTTCCCTATTCAGGCACTCTTTGTATGAATAATGGTGAGACAATAAACCACATCTCTTTTCATTACAGCTTTGATCAACAGCTAGGGATGGAATTTTTTTTCCGCAGAATTCACTTTGATGCCAACTTGACATCGTTGATTGATGAATCTTTTGCTTCTCCTTCTGCAAACAGGTCCAGGAATTTTTTGTATTCCTGGAGAACAACCAATTTGGCTTTACTGTAGGCAATATGTCCAGTGATGAACGAGAGATTCATCAGTTGAAAGGAGTACAATGACACCTGTGAGATAATGTCAAGTTTAAAACTAGGCTTTTGATTGTGGCTAAGCAAAGATATTGGGTGTTTTCTTGAGGTGATCTAAACCAAAAGTATCCTAGTTTGTGGAAGAAGTTGGCTTTCAAGGCTTTTCTCGTCTCCCTTTGGGCTCCTTTTACCTTATATCTACTTTTTCTTATGAAAAAAAAAGAATGAAATATGTGTGTGTATGTTTGAATAGTTTTTTGGACGCAAGATGCATTTGAGAGCAAACCATGAGTTGCATCCTTTCTGAGGTCAGAAATTGGTAAGTACCATAGCAAACCAAAAGAGGGAAGTAACTGGGAAACTTCATAGACTCAATAAGTCACTTCACTTGTAGAATAGACTGCAAGCAAGGTAGTCTGCTGATTTTCCTTGTAGCATGTATTGGTGGCAAGGAAGGAGGCATTAAAAGACTAGACTATAGCATTTGTGCTTGTGTATATACCTGCCCCTAGCTTTCTTACAATATCCTTTCTATCACTTGATTCTTTGATGGTCACATTGGATATTGGGCCTTTTTTCATTTTGTCTTTAATTCTCTATGTAAATAAATAGGTAGACGGAGATTTGTCTTGAAATTTTTAAGTTTTCCTTTTTGTTCTCTTTATTTTGTATGGCTCACTATCCACTTGCTTTAACCTGGTCTGAACCCTCACCTCAAGCATCTCCAAACTCCTTGTGGTGGGTGGGCCCTATCGTACACCTTGGGTCTTTCAGGTCTTGGCCTTGTGGGGTTGGGGCGCATGGACTACTTGGATCTTAAGTGAAAGATACCAATAGTCTCAAAAAAAGGCATAATCTATGATAAATAATTTGTCATTCTTGCATGTTGTCACAATTTTAAACCTTAAATATCAGTTTTCATCTAGCTTTTTTTAACATTATATAACTGTAATGCCCTGAGACTTGTTTGAATTCTGAGAGAGGATGAAGTTTGGGCTTCCTCTTTTAGTGAACTCTTTCTGATTGTTTGCTTATAACTTTGCATCCTTTAGCCAGGCATGGGGTGCAGACTTGTTTCACATATTGTCTAAGTTGTAACCACGAATACTGCGTTTTGGATGCACAATTGGTTTATGTTCTTTGTTCCTGCCTTCCCACTAGCTGCTGAGCTGAATTTAAAGTACAATGAAATAGATCTTTGTTTTTACTGTGGAAAACTAGACATTCATGTTCTACATACATGTTTCAGTTCATTTTGTTTCTATTTTTGGATGTAGAGGATTATGACCTGGTTCTGTCACTAAGCGAACAATTCTCCTATAGTTTTAGCTCTTTTAAAACCTCACCATCTTTTCGCTGTCTTGTTCTGCTTTGCAAGTGAACAATTCTCCTATTAGTTGTGGTTCTTTTAACACCATCTGAAATCTAGCGTCTCCATCTTTTTGTTGTCTCCATCTCTAACTTACTCACTGCCCCTTGTTGTTCATTAATTGCTATCTTTCATTGAAACCAAATCAATCATATCCAAGGGATCAAAGCCTCCTCAAGGAATTCTGGTCAACCAAATAATTGTCTCACTTTTGTTCTCATTCTTTTAGTTGGTATGTATCTGATAAATTTTATTAGTGATCAACAAAGACATTTGTTAATGCATTTCAGCTAGATTGTGTATTAGATATCTCAAAAGGTTGACACACTCGAATTATGTTGAAGATGAAAAGCACTAAATTGAAGTTGAAAATGCACTGTCAGCTTAGAAAGCTTGGAGAATTAGACTTTGAAGTTTTTCTAGTTGATTTGGTTTTGTGCTTGTTCAACTTAGTAAAAACTGGAGTTTATAAGTATGATTTAATATAAATAAATAAGAACTAGAGGGAGAACATTATATTGGATGCTTGAGAAAAATCTTGCTGAGTTTAGTATACACGTTGGTTATTTCTATTTTCTCATGGCAGAACATAATTACCACCCAACTGACCACAACCAGAATGTTCAATGGTAATCTCACAAGGCAGAAAGCAGAAATCACAAGGTAAATTCAAAGGTTCAAATTTGTAATATCTTGATTTGCCTCAGGTTCATATGGACAAATGAATGAATGAAGTTTTTATGCCACTCATTTGGTGTTTTTAATAGTGATCATTAATAAAGCCTTTTGTCGTTTCCTCTCAGAAAAAAAAAAGGAGATTTTATGCCGAGTATGTTGAAGAGAGGTAGAGAAGGTGGAGAAACATTTATCTTGTTAATTGTGTTAATGGCTATTGGGTATATAATGGGAATGGCACAGTGGTGATGGAAGTGTTTTGAAGGAACTGGAAAGTTCTACTTGAGGCCCTAGTTTCATGTTAAGGTTTGGGATTCATGTTTGATTGGACTTGGGCTTAAGAATTGAGGCTTGAACTTCTGAAATGTAGAGAAAGGAATGAAGTTGAAAAAAAATAAATAAATAACAGAAAGAACTTCACTACTGGAGGACAAGGAATAAAATTGACCGAACACATATGTCTGAGCAAAGGAATGATTAATTTTGATCATATGCAGCCTATGATTGTTATCAAATATGCTGTTTTTAACTATCAAAGGTACGTTATAACTGAAAATAGAAAATAACCTTCACATTCATTGGTGATCACACTTTTTCAAGGTGTGTAATAAATGATCAAATGACTATGGTTGTAGTTGCACTTACAGTTGTATTTTTTTTTGTTTTAATTGTGTAATTAGAATGACATTGTTCATACTGTTATCAGATTCTAAATTTCCATACTGTGAAGCCTCTAGAAGTTTAGTATGATAATGAGCATAGGTAAAGCATTTCTAGTCAATGGGCAAAGTACCATTATCAGATTCAAAGGTGTGTCCATTGTTGTTGATGTTTGTGTATGTGTGTGTGTGTGTCTTCCTCCTTAGTTGTTGAAATTTCTAATTACTTGTAAGAGAAAACATGAGCGGACTACAAAACCAGCATCTAAGTTTTGTATTTCTAGTTCCTTAGATGAATTGTAATTGAATGAAATAAATTGCAAGACCATACATCTTGTGTTCAAAGTTTTTGTTATGGCCCACATGGTTATGTTATTGATTTCACATAGAAAAATGAGTACGAACTTGTGCTAGTATATAATTCTGATGCTTGTCTTAAATTGTCAAGGTGCCTTTGACAAGGCTCAGTGTGCCTAAATGGGTAAAACTATGAGCCTTCGATTGTGTAGTCACTTAAGGCAAAGTTAAAATACCTCAACAGCGAGTTGAGTGAAATGCACAACTGATATCAGAGCAAGCTGTGCTGGCTTGAGCATGCCAACAAGTACATTGGGCTGTAAGGGGGTGGATTGTCACCTGTTAGTGAGGAGTAGTGGTCAAATCCACATTATAATGGAGTGCAAGCCTACGTCGAGATGTAATTAATATGTGTGCTCTAAAACAGTTGAAGAGCCTTTTTTGAAGGCTCGAGATCCGCAAAGGGATAAAATAGTGAGGTTGCGAGCCTATGGGAAATGACGAGATAAAGCAGACTACTTTGACAAGGGGGAAAGCTGGCACAGGAAGTAGGTGAACCTAGTGCTTGAGTTAGTCTTGTGAGCAATGCTTTGCACAATTAAATATTAGCACAATTTCATATTATTATCAATTGCTGAAACACAATGCCTTATGTAATGCATTTATGCATGCATAAAACACAACCATAAAATGATGAATTTGCCTTATAAACTTGTAGGCCCTGATCAGTGTAATAGTTGTTCCTAGGCTACCCTTTCTTTCCAGAACTCGAGGCTTTTTGGCTCTGGCCTAGGCTGCTTTACTTGTCTTCTTAGTCTTTGAGGCCTTTTCCAGCCTGTTCATTAATCTGCGTTTACCATAATCTCTGACATCCTCTATTTATTAACAGGACCTCCTGTACTAATCAAACTGGTTTTGAATGATAAGGTCTCATTCCTTGTTGATGTGGAATCATCACACCTTAACTAAGCTGTGTACCTTCTTAACCATGCAGGTGGTGACAGCTTCCATCTCATATATCAGAAATTCAAGATATATCGTGTAATAGAAGTGAAAAATGTTGGAAGGATTGTGAACATGTAGTAAATGTTTGTAAAAGGCACTCGAAAGTATAATGATCTTTGTTTCTTATGTCTGCTATTTTAAAACTGGAAAAAACTACAGGGGGATTTATGCACATTGGCAATCATGAAAAATACGTAAAGTACTTCAAATTTCCTTGTCACTAATTTCTTAGAACAGCTTGTGTGAGAAACACTAGTGGGAATGCTTGCTTAATGACTTTCATCTCATAACATGTATGTGTACTAATCTTGCCACTTTTAATGTTAGATGACTGCCAAATCCAACAGTATATTAAACCAAATGCTACAGCATTCAGGTTGAGGCCAGACATTTATACCAAACTTGTATTAGCATGTTAGTGCTCTACGTAGTCTTGCATGTCAGCAAGTACTAGGAATTTTTTTTCCCCATATATTATTTTCTATCTTTTCTTTACTTGTATCTTACTTCTATGTACTTGTAAACTTTGTAAAAATAGCTCTTACAGTCTTGCTTCTATACTCTAATGTTTGTATTCTCCCTTATTTACTAATGCTGGTTCTTATCCTCGTGGCATTTTTGCATATTTGTAAAAGATTACATTAATTTGTTTTCCTTTTTCCACTTAATTTTCCTGCTCAAGAATTTGTGTACAACTATCTCCTATATAATACTATTGTTCTATCAGCTTTGGTTGGCGGGTTTTAATTTTGTGTATATGTGTGTGTGTGTGTGTGTGAATAGCGTCTCATGACATCTTTTATGAAGTGATTCCACGTATGCATCAAAACTGATAATGCGTTGATGGTATCTCTTTGGCTTCTAACCTTCATTTCATGAACAGGGAGCTCCTCCTTGCGCCTTCTATGCCAATCATGGAGTATGCAAGTTTGGGCCATTGTGCAAGTTTGATCACTCCATGGGACTTCTTCGTTACAGTCCTTCCGCGTCTTCTCTTGGTGATGTCCCAGTTGCTCCATACCCTGTTGGCTCTTCACTGTCTACCCTGGCACCATCTTTCTCGTCCCCAGAGTTGCAGCAAGAATCCATTATAGGTTCCGACAAAGATACTCATTCTATTAAAACATAATCTTCTGATAACACGTACAGTGGTTCAATTGGCTCAATTTTCTCAAGAAGTGGCTCTATCCCTAGTTCTAGTCTCCAATAATCTGGTTGGATTTCTTCAACATCAAGTGGCAATGGCATTGTTCATGGCAGTGAGATTCAAACTTTGAGCTGGGCAGAGCATAAAAGCTACTTGTTGGTATTTATTGTTCATGGTAGCCCAGATAAGTCTACTCAGTTCATACGGCATTTGGATTTGCTAACTTTCATCTTGAATAAGCTATAGCCATCTTTTAAACAATAGCAAGTACCTATAGTTCTCCCCTGATAATCTTGGCAGAACACTCCTTTTTTGGAGCTTGTATATTTATTTTGCTCCAATCTCTCAGAACTGGAAGGATCAGTTAAAATTCTATGTACTTCTTTCTTTTATTTTCCCCCCTATAGGTGGGCGTATTCATGAAGCCGTCTTCGTTAATTAGGACTGGGCTTACAATTTCGTTATCTGGTCTGTTTAGCAAGGAGCGTCTCGGAGGAATTTCTTGATTTCTCCTGTGGGCATTTTAACTTTTCTTTGTTGGAAAGAGACTACCATCCTTGCTGTATTGAAAATTAAAAGTTTGATATATCATATATGTGGGAATGAAGACCTCTAGACTTCTTCTTCTTTGTCCTATTTGCTTGATTAAATTCTTGTTTCATTCATGAGAGTTCTTGAAAAACCATTGAATCTGTTTAAGTATGGAATTTCATTTGGCATCATCACCATCTTTGCACAGTCATCATCACCTTCGTAGATATTATTACCAGAATACCAAAGTTATGTTTTGATTTGAAGCAATAAGGCAGTCATGTCTGGGTAATGGATATTGAATTTACTGACATTTTCAAATGCTTTCAGCATGAGTTGAATCTAATGAGAACTAGCTAATGTTGCATCAGGCAAGTGGGTTCGTACCTTAAACACCATTAACATTTGTTAATAGCTCGTTAATTATTCTTTTTGATTCAGCTTGAATCAATCCTTTGTGCCCAGCAAGCACGTTTAGTTCTTATTGTCTTTTGATTATTATTTTGTAAAATTTATCAACAAAACATGAGTTGAACGGTGTTGCAATACCTCAGCTGTAGCTATTGTCTATATTTGAAGTCTGAAACTGCTTCAAAAAGGGTGTCCCTTGAGAAAAAGGGTATGAACATCTAAACTTGTGTAGGTCTATTTCTTTCTTCTTCTTCTTCTTCTTCTTCTTTTTTTCAAAATTGCTATAGTTTTATGTTAAGATTTCCAGCCTACTTTAGGAGCTTTGCCCTTAAGATTTTCTGAAATCCAATTTCTCTCATGAGGGCAACAAGGCCTATCTTTTTTGGCATATGATGCAATAGTTTCTTACTGGTGTCCTGTCCTTCAAAAAAAATTAAGCTAATTCCCATTGTACATGTACCAATAATCTAAAATCAAACCACAGATTTAGGCATCCGAATTTTAGCATTTTTTTCTTCATATGAACATTGAGGTGGCACGGGAGATTTTGAAGGTTCAGGGCTTGGTATAGAACTGAAAACTGTTCATCTGATTAGAGTAAAGATTTCCAATTATCCAAGTGATTCAACGCTCCCCCGAAAGCCAACTTTTGTGGTAGGTGATGTTGCCAAAATAAAGGATGGACACTTTGATGATCATTTTGAATATGACAGCCCAAGGTTGTCCGGCCTCAGATCTTGATGTGATTAGATGGTCTGGGGTTATTGTAGTTTATTTACTGTGCTTTTTATGTCTAGTTATTTATTTTTGTTTTTAACCTCAGTATTGCCTTCCAACACGCCATTTACAGCAATAAAAGCAATATATATATATAAACTATTTTTTAATTAAATCAGAACACGAAGTGAGATAAGAGATAAAAGTTGATAGGATAACTTGAGTTTCTCTCTTAATGAAACACACTAAATGAAGTAGGCTTCTTCTTCTCCTTCTTCTTCTTCTTCTTCTTCTTCTTCTTCTTC